>JACGDI010005415.1:434538-547950 GCA_014898725.1 Jacaranda copaia | reverse complement strand
CTCTCTCTCTCTCTCTCATATTCTTCTAGTTTAGTGTCCAAAAATGTCATCTTTTTTCATCGAAGTGACCAACCTCTCTTCCAAGAAATTGTTCTTACTAAAGTTAATATCTCTACCAAAATTGGCTATCGATACACCTAATTTGTTTTATGTTATGGTTCAATTACCAAAGATAAAGTGTTTGCAACAAAAAGTAGTGGAGTGCTTTGAAGAAGTACTAGGAACGAAATATAAAGCAATAATATTAAAATTGCCACTAATAATATGAACTAAATAAAAATATTTTTTCAATCAAACTAATGATTTCATGAATTTTATATTATAAAAAATTATTTTGAAATTTTCATTGCTTACAATTAATCATAATATGTTTATATTGACAAAAAGTAATAATAAAAAATAGATATATTGAGTAGTTTAGTTTTTAACTCTATAGTCACGGCTTGTTATAAAAAATGTATCACTAATAATAATTTATATGCAGATCTTTTGCTACTTATTGTAAAAGTAACAATTCATATATAACTTTTGACTGTAAAAATTATAATTATAGCTAAATAAAAGTTTTGTTACTTTATATGTATAAACATAATTTTTTTAAATGCATGTGATATCTTAAAAAAATTATATCTTATACAGGAATAATTACGAAATTTTAATTGCTTGGTTATTATTCTCATCCAATAATGGTTCCAACCAATAATGTCAGAATGAAAGGCTATGTAAGTTTGGGTATGTACGGACGCTTTTATATTGGGGCAATGGTTTGGAAAAAAGACTTCACTACTTTGTGCATAATATTAGGTGGGGAAGCGTTTTATCTTCAACTCTGTAGATGGTTTCTACTTACTACTTTTAAGGTTTGGTTTATAGATAACCTTTATTACAAAAAAGTAGAAAGGAGGAATGTGATCCACTTGTTCAACACACAACATTAATTAAATCTTAAAAAATTTTCTCCAATCTTAATTGATTAAGGTAGCTGAAGTACGAGGTAGTGATGTTCAACGACTATTCATCAAATAGTATAATAGTCTAACATTTATATAGTCATGAATGAAAGCCCAACGCGTGTACAATTTTGTTTAGTAACTAGGTATCTTTAGGGCTTATTCGAATCGACTCATACCGAATTCAAATTCGAATATGAAAGTAATATGTCATATTCAAATTTGATTTATGATCCTATCAAATTTATAGTTACTATAACCATATTCAGATAGAAATAAAAATCAGACATTTGTCGGATATCTAAAAAGAATCCAAATCCAAATATTTAAAAAATCATCATATATTTATTATTTTATAAAAAATTAGTAGAATTCAAATTAAAAATGGTCATCCTTAAATAAATACACAACAGATTAATTAATAAATTTTTAATTCAATTGATCACTTATAAGTAATAATAGAATTTAACTTAATTACATTCATTTATAAGACCATTACATTTTAGGTTCCGTTGCTTATAATAATATCTGTTTGGCATTATAATACACAATTATACTTGGTTCTTCAATTAACTAATTATACACTTGAAGTTTTATAAGAAAAAAATTTATTTTGATCCAGTCAAAATTTGCATTGCATTCTTGCCATATTATGATATTTGATTCCTACTCATTATTCTTTTCATATAATTTTCTGTTATAAAAATAGAGAAACAAGTAATGTAATTATGATGTAAATAAACTTAAAATTTAACAATTTATATGAAAAGTACTTGATTTGATATATTGCATAAGAATTCATTACTCTATTCATCCAAATATCTACTTTAATATTACTATAGGACCTTGTATATATATATATATGTATAATACTATATATATAATACTAAATATATTCGAATTCGTATTATTAATGGATCGAATCGAATCATATCCCTATTCACTCCATTTATTTCAAACTATGAACTTTTTCAATTGGATCATATCCGTTGAATATTTTATCACTTAAAGATCCAAAATAATCAAATTGAATTCAAATTAAAATCCATTCTAGGTATCATTTTTCGTACGAGTTTTTAATTGAAGTTTTAGTTGGCTCTAATCTATAGCCACTAATGTAGCACTAATCATCTTGGCTAGCTTGATTGGATTTTAAGTTATCTCATAATTATTTATCATGTGATAATTTGTATGATTTTTTATCATTATAATATAGTTTGGCTAGATGATAAATTAACCCATGGAAAGTGGTAGATTAATTTATTATGGGAATTATACATATAAATACGAGCTTTTGGTATTCATATGAGCCTAAGTGTTCATTATCACTCTAATAAAATGAATAATAACGTGAAATAAAATCACTCTACCCCACATAGTCAACCCAACCAAATTGGTCCTAGGTGTTTTGGTAAACCCTAAGCACAAATCATTCAATTAAATATCTCTCTTTCTATCTTTAGTTTTTCATTTTTTTTTGAATAAGTATCATTTATTATATCAAGATGTCAAACTCTCTCTCTCTCTCTCTCTCTCTCTCTCTCTCTCATTTGATCTTTAGTTTTATGTTTTTTTTTTGTTTTTGAATAAATATCATTTATTATATTAATATGTCTAACACTTGGTATTGTGTAATGAATAATGCATCAATTATAATAGTGCACGCTCACAATAAGTTAAAAAAAATATGTAGAATATTAATTTCGTGAGAAATTAAAATTATTTATTACTGATTACTAATTTATAATATGCTTATTTTATTAAAACAATAACTAAAAGTATTGGTTTGAAAATTAATCTAATAATTAAAATATGAAAATTTTACTGATGGTGTTTTGATCAAGATATTAAAATCTAAAATTGTGATTTTCATCAATTTGAATTCTTTGATTATACTCTCTGCTTCTTAAAAGTTTAATGAAAAAGTTATTGATCTTAAGCCTAATGCAACTATGGTGTTCTTCCAAATTTCTCATAATCAAATTCTTTATTTATTATTAGTTCACTATATTTTTATGTGAATTAACTAAATTATGGATGAGAGAGTTCAACTCAATTAATTATATAGGGCAGACAGATATATTCCTAATCCTACTTATGTATTAATTAATCCATTCATCTACTTGAATAATTAATAGTGTCTCTTCTATCATCAATCAATTCCTAAATTACCTTTTTCAAAATTCTCTAATGTCTTAAAAATTTATTTGACTATTGATATACATTCAAATGAAAAAATCACACAATAAAAAAATAACACAAAGTTCAATAAATTTTGCAGAAGAAAATCAAGCAATCATTATATTTGAATGAATCTATTAACCCTTTTGATGATTTGTATTGTTTCAATCATGACAGAATTACTTCTTGAATCATGCACTGAAAAGCATGCATATTATCGGTAGAATTTGTTTACACATTGTTTGTTGGAATATGTCATGCACTGAAATTAACTTTTCATAAGTAAATGATCTCTTGTAGATTTTGGTTTGATTTGCATCTCTGCAACTCAGGAAAGAAATCTCCTCATGCTAAAATTATTAATTCATCCGTTGTTTAAGGAATAAATGCTTGATTACCAATGCTATCTTATTTTCTTATTTAATTCCAAGGGACTCTTGCCTTAATGTGAACTTACAGTCACTGGACATTAGCATATAAAAGCAAAATTATGTAGCAATTAAAAAATGTGAATCATGAAGTCAAGAGAGAAATTTGTTAAGTGTCTTGAGGAATTGTGTGATACTCTCATACACGATTTGTGCTTAATTATTGTGTGTGTTTTCAAGGGACTTTGTGGTGAAAAAGGTTAAGTGGAGCTTACATTTGACAGATCATGGGGAGACAAGGATAAAGTAGTTTGTGTCTCGAAGGATCTAGTAGTGAAGAGGGATGGGAGTTGTATCTGCTCTTGAAAGACCATGTGTAGAGAACAAATTGACGCTTAGTTTCTCTAAGGACCTCTAGGTTAAGAAACCAATATATTGGTACTATTTGGAATCTTCTACAGTGTTCTGGTTTCTATATGGAAGAAAGACTAGAGCTTACTGTACGAAGTGGCAGCAACTAGTTCATCAGTCTACAGAGGTTATGCAAGTGATCTTGTAGAAGTTTTCCTGGACTTGTTCACAAGCAGTTGGTTTCATAATGCTCTACAATCTGCCTTATCCAGTCTAGAATTCCAGTTTAGCTCTTTGTGAAAAGCTAGTTTTTCACCTTACTAAGGTGTTTTTGATCCCTTACTGTTTACTACTGTTAAATTACTATTATCATTTGTAAAAATATTCTTATACACTTATTAATTTGACATGTTTAAAATCATAACTGAAAGCTTAGGTAGAGGATGTAGACTTGTCGAGCCTCTATAAATGCTAGTGTTTATTTACTTCTATTTTTACTGCTTGTTTTTTTAATCATTGGTTTGATTAGTATCTTCACTGGTACTTACAAATTCCAGTCAATGTCTAAAATTTTTTTTCAACAAAAAACTTAAATAATTTTTGAAAGGCCAAAAAGTATTTTGTGTGATAGATTTTTGCAGCATTAAAATCTCATAAGCCTAATTCATTCATCTTTCAGGCATATAATTAATCACAATTGACATCAAAGCTTTGGTTCTCTATATTGTGGTGTAACTACTAGAGTAAAAGATTCAATTGCCATTAATACTCTTAATGTCTTTGCTAAAGGGCAATCACCTAAATCGGGCTCTACTGTTTGATGGTTCTAACTATGCTATGTGGAAAAATTGGATGCAAGAATACATAATTGCCCCAAATTTTGATTATAGGACGTGGTTAGTGAAAGACCAATGGTTCCAACAAAATTAGTTGATGAATAAATGGTTCCAAAGGAGATACGTAAATTTATCAATGATGATAAAAAGGCCATCTCAATGAATGTAAAGGCCAAAAATATTCTATCATGTGCTCTCACCAGTGAGGACTACAATCGAGTCAATACATATGCTACAACAAAGTAAATGTGGAAATGTTACAAGTGACCCATGAAGGTACCAGCTAAGTTCGACATGAGAGAATTGCTTTTCTCATTCACGAATATAAAATATTCCTGATGAACCCTGATGAGAGCATAAGTTAGATGTATGCGCACTTCATGGAAATTATAAATCCTATGTTCACACTTGGTAGAACTATAAATGAGGATGAGCAAGTCCAAAAGATTCTTAAATCACTTCCAAAGGAATGGACACTAAAAGTTATTGCGATTCAAGAAGCTCATGATATTAGCAAAATGGCCATGGGTGAACTGATTGGATCTCTCACATCCCATGAGATGATGTTGCTAAGTAAAGATAAAGGTTTAGAAATAAAGGGAAAAAAGAATGTTGCTTTTAATAGCGATCATCATTCTGACTCAGAATTTCAAGAAGATCTTTATGAGGACTAGGTTGAGGATGAAATCATTTTGATTTCCCAAAGATTGAAGCAACTGACAAACCTCAAAAGAAAATTCCAGAACAACAGATCAAAATAATGTAATGAAATTGGACACAAAAAGCTAAATTGTGCTCAATTGAAGAAGTACGCAAAACAAGCTAAAGCTAAGGCAATGGCAACCACATGGGACAAATTTAATGGTGAACAATCTGACAATGAAGAGAATTACGTCATGGTAAATCAAGTAAGTATATCTTCATGCTCTGATTATGATTCTAGTGATGAAATTGACATTAATGAGGATGTGCAAAAATTGCTTATGCTTTATGAAATTCGTGTCAAAATACTTGTTGATAAAAATAAATCTTTGCAAGAAAAAGTGCACTATTTCTTGGAAGAATTGGATAGGGCTCATGAAGATAAATTTGAAATGCAAATAGCTAAAAACAAAGAGACCCTTGATGCTAAATTTAAAAAGAAAATGAATGATTGGCTCACTAAAGAGAGTAATTCCTTGAAGTAGAAAGTTGAAAATATGAGCTGTGAAATCAAAGGAAAATGATTGTTGAAGAATGCTTGCATGTTGAGGATGATTTAGGTGAATGTTCTACAAGTGTTAAACATACACATATGCATGTTCCACCTAAACATAATGTTAAGAATGGTCGGAATTTCAAATACTACATGAATCAAAGAAAAATCAAGCCAATTTTATTAACTTTTAGAATGAATTTCAATCTAGTTCAAAAAACTTGCTTTACTTGTGGTAGATCTGGTCATGTCAATTATAGATGTTCAATTGAGAAACTTATTAGTACTAAGTTTGTTTGGGTAAGAAAATTATCTGCTACCAACTATGAAGGACCCAACATAGTTTGGGAACCTAAAATAAACTAATTTCTTACAGGTACATGCTGAGAAATATTCCCAAAAATAGAAGTGGTACTTGGATAGCAGATGTTCCATGTATGTGACAGGGGATGCGTCTATGTTTTTTATGCTTAATGATCATTCTACAGGAAATATTCTCTATGCAGATAACACAAAAGGACACATAATAGGTAAAGATATTATTGGTAAACAAATTGGTACTTCTATTAATAAAATATAGCTTGTTGAAGGTCTTAAGCATAACTTGCTTATTATTAGTCAATTGTGTGATGAAGGTTATGAGGTTAAGTTCCATCCTTCTCACTGTGTTAACAAACAAAATGAGAAACTAGTTTTTACTCCTATTAAGGATGGAAATATTTATTGTATAACGCTTGATAATTTAACCTATCAAAATGTGGAGCATTTAGCTATTTCAGATGAAAGATTTTGGAAATGGCATAGAAGAATAGACCATGTAAACATAGAACTTAGATCTCATATCACAAAGAAAGATTTTGTTAAAGGGGTACCCAAGTCAAACTTCTCTATCGATAGGATGTGTGATACATGCCAAAAAGGGAAGCAAATTTAAACATCTTTCAAACTAAAGAATGAGGTCACAACTTCTAGGCCACTGGAACTTCTACACATTAACGTACTTAGACCTGTGAAAACTACTTCACTTAGAGGTAAAAGATATGTGTTAGTCATAATATATGATTATATTCATTTTACGTGGTCTCTATTCCTTGCTTGTAAAAATAATACTTTAAATGCTTTGATTTCACTCACTAAAAGGCATTAAAATGAAAAGGGTTATTTCATTAAGAAAATTCGAAGTGACCATAGAATTGAGTTTGATGAAATAAACTTTACTTTGTTTTGTGAAGAACATAGTTATATTCATGATTTTTCTACTCCTAAGACTCCCCAACAAAATGGGGTAATTGAAAGGAAAAATCAAGTTTTACAAGAAGCTACTGGAACCATGTTTAATAAATATGATTTTCCAAAACTCTTTTGGAATGATGTTATGAATGCAGCATGTTTTGTGTTTGTTTTCTTAAGACCTATTTTGAGAAAAACTCCATATGAATCATGGCATGATAAAGTTCCAAATATTTCTTATTTTCATGTATTTGGTTGCAAATGTTACATTCTTAATGATAGAGATTATTTAACAAAGTTTGATTCTAAAATTGATGAGGTTATCTTTATTAGTTATCAAGAAAATCAGTGTCTGATGTCCACCATAGAGGCAATGAAGTTGGCATTGAAAAAACCATTATTGTTTAAGAAACCATGCACGTTACGTTTGATGAAGCTAACCTATCTCATGTTAAGAAAACCTTGAGCAAAGAAGTTGCAGTATTCAAAGAACCAGTCAAGATTCCAGATCTTGAACTATCGACATCAAATCAATAAGAACCAAAATTATTTGAGGAAAAAAATCGTACTAATGAACCTGATTCCAGTGAGTTAGCAGAAAGGGCTGAACAAAGAATCAGAAAGTTCAAAGATGCTTCTAGTCACCTCACTGACAAAATCATTAGAGATCCACAAGCTAGAATAACTACCAAATCTAAACCAGACAAGTTCCACCAAATGAATCCAACTATGCCATTATTTTAATGATTGAACCTAAGGATGTCAAAGAGACATTACAAGATCTATTCTAAATTGAAGCAATAAAGGAAGAACTTGCTCAATTTGAAAGAATGAAATCTGGAACCTAGTAGAACGACCATGAGATCATCTAGTCATTGGTACGAAATGGGTGTTTAGAAATAAGCTAGATAAAATCGATAAAGTTATCAGGAATAAAGCCAAATTGGTAGCAAAAGGCTATAGTTAGCAAGAAAGAATTGACTGTGATGAAGCATTTGCTCCAGTTGCAAGGTTAAAATCAATTAGAATGCTTTTTGCCTTTGCATCTCATAAAAATTTTATGCTCCATAAAATAGACGTTAAAAGGGCTTTTCTAAATAGATTCATAAAACAAAAATTTTATGCAAAGCAACTACCTGATTTTGAAAATCAAAGTTTTTCTCATTATGCTTTTAAACTAACAAAGGATTTATATAGATTAAAACAAGCCCCTAGTGCTTGATATGATCGTTTGAGCAACTTTCTCACAAATAATAGTCATTCTATTGGGCTCTTAGATAGCACATTGTTCATTAAGCACCAAGAAAATGATTTTCTTATTGTTCAAATTTATGTCAATGACATTATCTTTGGTGCTACTAATGATCTACTTTGTCAAGAGTTTGCCAAGAAAATGAAACAAGAATGTGAAATGAACTTCATGGGAGAGCTTAATTTCTTCTTGGGACTTTAAGTTAAGCAAACTCAAACAAAGACATTCATCTCACAAGAAAAGTATATAAATGAGCTTCTAAAGAAGTTTGGAATGAGTGAATGCAACTCTATAACCACTCCCATGAGTACAAATACTAGACTGAAACTTGATGAGGATAGTAATAATGTAGACAAGAAGGTCTACAGAGGTATGATTGGTATCTTACTCTATTTAACTACTAACCATCCAAATTTTATGTTTTCAATATGCTTATGTGCTAGATTCCAGTCCAATCCAAAGAAATCCCATTTAAATGCTGTGAAAAGAATATTGAGATATCTTAAAAGAATATCTAACTATGGCTTATGGTATCCATATTCTGAGTCTTTGAATTTGATAAGCTATGTTGATATAGATTATGCTAGTTACAAGATAGATGGGAAAAGTACTAGTGATGGTTGCCAACTATTTGAAAATTGCCTGGTTTTATGGGGTAATAAAAAGCAAAGTATAGCTACATTATCTACAAACATGAGTTCTTGGGGTCTAAGGAACCTAGTATTAAGGGCCACCCTATAGGTTCTCTTGAAAAACCAAGTAGTATAAATGAGGGATTATCAAGCTCTAAATCTTCTATTCCCATTAACCATGAGGAAATCACTAACTGGAACTTCAGTAAGGTCTCTTCTTCTCTCAAATCCCATTCTACTAAAGCTGAAAATTATTTTCTTCAAAATGTTTCTAGCCAAAATTTAAATAGAGGAAGAGCGATTCATTTTGATTCTTTGCAAAAAATCTCTTGCCATTGATGTTATGTGTAAGCTAAAATAGGACAGCTTTATGAAACTAGATGAAAGATCTTATCCCTATGTGGTGAAATCATTTTACTCAAACCTTACTTTCATTGAATTTGAGAATGACGTTTCCATAGAGTTTTATGTGTTCGGAAAAAATTTGTGCTATCCCCATCAAAATTGAACTTTATACTTGACCTTCCTAATGATGGTACTAAATTTTTTAATTTTGGAGACTTGTTTAATGTAGATATATCCCATGATGAAAACACCAAAATGTTCTGTGGTGGTAAGCAATTTGCTTTATCTAGTAGGATTGCTTTGAATAAACTAAAGATTGAACATATTCTACTTCACAAAATGCCCAGTTGTACTATTTTTTCCTCTCCAGTATCTAGTGGTGGTCACTTTACTAATCTAAAGTTCATGAGTTTGTATGTGATAGTTAAGGTTGTTAAAGCAAGAACTAGTTAATATTAGCTTTATAATTCTAAAATACATGATCTATTCCTTCTCCCATCTAACCAAAAATCTTCTCTATTCCATGATCCTTACTAACATCTTTAAACATGAGGCAACTTTCTTATCGGAAGCCTAGATTGAAGGAGAGTATGATCACAAAGTTTTAGATCTTGCCAGTCTTAGGAAAATAAGAGTTTCATATTTTGAGAATGATGGAGGGTTTAGGGGATTAGTAGAACTCCTTGTAGTATTAAGCTTCATCCATAAAAATCCAAAATTCTAGTCTCTATTAGCTTTGAATCTAAAGAATCCAACCTTGTTCATCCTACTCCCACTCTTTTTTAAAACACCAAAAAACGCTTAAGGGAAGACTAGCAAAGTGGGTGTTGGACTTGAAGCAAAGATAGATGATATGAGTAAAATTAAAGAAACTCTTGTTGGATGACTGGAAAGCTTGACAGATTCGATGGATTACAAGCTCGAGCATCTTCGTTGAACATCTAGTCACACTTGTGCGAGTGTGATACAAATGAAAGAAAAAGTTAGAGCTTACTTGAATGCCTTTTAGGCTCTTTTTGATGATGAGAGAGAGAACAAATGAAATGTGAAAATTTGCCAAAACTTTGGTCATTTGGCACTAATCATTTCTTTGGACTTTTATTTGTAGGCTTGTAAAACTTATTATCTTGGATGATAAGCTTTTTCATGCTTAGGCATGATCTTTTAATGATTGGGTTTAAATTCAATATATAGTATCTATTGGTATTTGCTATTTCTCTGGTTTCTCGAGTCTATGAACAAGAGAGGAACCAACACTCCAAACAGAGAGAGCACAAAGTAGTAGAACCAAGCACAAATACCAGGGAGTTCAAGTAATATCTTTCCACTCTACTCGAATTTTGTCATCATCAAAAAGGGGGAGATTGTTAACCCTTTTGATGATTTACATTATTTTGATCATGATAAAATTACTTCTTGAATCATGTGTTGAAAAGCATGCATATTACCTATTGGAATTTGTTTACACTTTATCTAATAGAATCTATTATGCATTGAAATTTACTTTCCACAAATAAATGATTTCCTATAGATTTTGGTTTGATTTGCATCTTTGCAACATAGAAAAGAAATAACATAATGCTGAAATTATTGATTCATTCGCTATTTAAGGAATAAGTGCATGATTACCAAAGTTATCTTGCTTTCTTATTTAATTCCAAGGGATTCTTGCCTTGATGCAAACTTATAGCCACTAGACATTAGCATGTAAAAGTAAAATTATGCAACAATGAAAAAATGTGAATCATGAAGTTGAGAGAGAAATTTGTTAAGTATCTTGAGGAGTTGTGTGATACTCTCGTACATGATTTGTGTTTAATTGTTGCTAATTTCTTGCTCTATATGTGTTTTCAAGGGACTTTGTCATGAAGAAAGTCAAGTGGAGCTTATCTTCAATGGACTTTGGGGAGACGAGGATAAGGTGGTTTGTGTCTTGAAGGATCTAGTGGTAAAAAGGGATGAGAGTTGTACCTGCTCTTGAAGGACCTCATGAAGAGAACAAATCGACACTTGGTTTCTTTATGGACCTCTAGGTAAAGAAACTAGTAGGACAATACTATTTGGAATCTTCTATGGTGTTCTAGCTCTATTCTAGAAGAAGGAAATAAAGCTTGCTATATGGAGTGGTAGCAACTTGTGCATCGGTCCATAGAGGTTGTGCAAGTGAATTTAGTAGAAGTTCCCCTGAGTATGTTCACAAGTAGTTGGTTTCACAATGCTTTCAAATCTGCCTAGTCTCGTTTAGGATTCCAATTTAGCTGTTTGCAAAGAGCTAATTTTTCACCCTATTAAGGTGTTTTTGATCTCTTACTATTTACTACTATGAAATTACTATCATCATCTGTAAAAATATTTTTATACACTTATTAATTTGATAGGTTTAAAATCCAAAGTGAAAGTTTAGGTAGAGGATGTAAGCTTGCTGAACCTCTATAAATACTAGTGTCTTTTTCTTTATGTTTTTATTGTTTTTCTTATCACTGGTCGAGTTGATATCTTAACTTGTACTTACAAATTCTAATCATTATCTAAAATTGTTTTTCTGTAAAAAACTCAAACAGTTTTTAAAAGGCCAAAAAGTATTTTGAGTGATAAACTTTCGTTGTATTAAAATATCTTAAGTCTAATTCACCTCTCCTCTTAAGCATATAATCACTCACAGAATCTATTATAATTCTAGAATAACAAATTAATTTATGATTGAATTGTCAAAAGAATATGAATAAAATAAGACATAGTGAGAAGTATAGAAGTAAATAGAGAATAAAAAGGAGAAAAAAAGACAAAAAACTTTATTCCCATAAGAATTTGATCTCCAAATGTCCTCCTTCTAGTCTTAGATTCCAACAAAAATTCTAGTCTCTAATTAGAAAATCAAAATCAAAGTCCTAACTAAGTGTTTTAAAAACTTATTTGTACTAAGTAACCAAGTGTTTCAAAAAAATAAAATAAAATAAAATAAAATGACTCTTTTTCTTGTCCTCAAGTTACATTACAAGAAAATGTGTTAACTGCCACTTGTGTTGTGGTGCAAGCTTGCCCAAGATATTCTATCTTGCATCCTTTCAACTAAACCAAGCACAAGAACTACTGACTTGCTTGCTTGCCATGGTGCAACTGGTTTGCACCCGACACAAGCACTTTTGCTTTGTTGCTTGTACATTGACTGCCTTCTTTTTAATCTTTTTCTTCTCATGTTCTTGCCTATCCCAATGTCCACAAATTAGCACAAGATCTACACTTTTAGGAAAGGAAATTATTTGATAAGCCCTCAATTTAATATTAGAATAAATAAAAATATGGGCTCATGGAAAACCCCCAGACATAATATAATGCTCACCCTTGAAAAAACACAAAGAAAAGACTTCACAAAATTCTAAGAAAAAACATTAAAATACATGTATGAAGAATTTCACTTTATTTTATTACTCTCATAACTACTCCAAAACTATGCTTGTAGCCAACCAAGATAGTTATCAAACTTCAATATACACATAAAAGTAAACATAATATTCAAATGAATTTGTTGGGATAATTTATATTTTTGGTCCCATAAGTTAGAGACCATTTGGATTTTAATTCCATTCTTTATTAGTTTCGCACATTGTGTGTGATAAGTTGTTATTGTTGTTTTTTTCTTTTTAATAATTTGAGGATTGAAGAGGGCATTCATCCAAAAATTAATGGAGCAACTCGAGTGCCACTCACATTGCTGTTAATTTGGAATTCTTTTGATCCCACAAGTTAGGCCTTTTTGGATTTTGGTCCCAATAAAGTAAATAACTACCAAGCAAGAAACTGCCATAGATACACCATTATAGTTTATCTTCTTTGAAGTTTTAACAACTTTTCCTCTATTGCATACAATATCGTAAGCAACCCAAGTATCATTTTTCTTGCTATTTCACACATTGGAGGGTCTTCCTAAATAAAGAAACCACACCCATTATTCATGAAAGCACAACCATGGAACCTCCTTTTTGAACATTAATTTGTCTATGTGGTTTTCAATGTAGTTGATGTGCCATAGAAACAAATAACAACTCTACTTGTAGTTTTTTTTTCTCTGTTGCAAAAGTCTACTAGAGCTCATGTTGGGACCAACATCTAAAATTGACCTAACTTATAGGATAAAAAAAGCCCAACGTAATGGCTATGTGAGTGGCACGTGAGTTGCTCTGTTAAGTTCTGGATGGAAGCCCTTTTCAATTCACAAATAAAAAACTAAACACACTTATTAGATGTATTGTACAAAATTGATAAGACATGAGACCAAAATCCAAATGGGCCTAACTTATGGGAACAAAAGTACAATTTACACAAATCCATCGTGTATGAGTGTGTGATTTCTCCATCAATTGTTGCTAGCAATCCAAATTAATTCCACAAACACTCTATAAGTTTGATTTTCAACCTTATCTTTACTAATATAAATTACACTCAAATTAGATCTTTAGGGCTTGCGAAGTTTGTAATATTGGCTTGGGTAAATGTGGAAAAATTTGGATAAGTCTAACTTTAGTATCGATAACACTTTGATCTTCAACTTCCTATCATGTTTTCTCCTAAATTTGTTGAACAAAGCAGCTTAATTTCTTCTTTTCAATGCTGACGCCACTACACACTTATCTTTTCTCTTTTCTATCTTTTTGTAGCACTCCATATTTTGGATTATTAAATTTCAAGCTATTGTTTTAGCAAAAATAATAAGAATTCACTAAATTGGATTAAATTAATTCTAATTTAAAATTTAGTCGAGGCTTGTGGGTAATTATTAATAGCTGAAAGATTCAATGGAGAATAAGAGAAGGACTTGATTGTTTAAAATTTCAAAATTTAGAGGTCAATGTAGAAAAGTTAAAAGGTATAAAGATTGTAAAATAATTAACTTTGGAGCTAATTGCCCAGGAATGGAAATGCCAGGGATCAATGTGCAACAAATAAGACTTTTAAGGACAAAAGTAAAGCTTTGGGGCCAAGTGAAGAAGCTAAAAAATATTTTATATATAAAAAATGAAGGAAAAAAATTATTCAAATTCTCAAAATTCACCCTAGCTTTACCCAAATGGTGAATCACTGAAAGACTACCAACAAACCTAAAAATAACACCGTAGTAAGTTTTCTCTAGCTGAAAGGGATATAACCATACCAAGATTGATTGAAAACACTTGAGAAATGGCCAAGAAATTGACGCAAGGTGGTAATGACAATTAAGCCATCTCCAATAGTGAAAATGAGATAGGTCCTAACAGATTGTGATTGAAGTCTCATGGCTTGCCAATGGGTGGTGTCAATTTTAGGATTGAATCGGTGGTGACAGAGAATTAGAGGTGGTGGATGATTGTGGAGGGTTAGGATTACCACTGGTTTTGGATGACCAATTGGCCAGGGTGCAAGTGTCAAAAGCCAAAATTGATTTGGTGGTTTTGATCACCTCGACAAGATGCCCCTAGTGCTGGTGGTGGCCGCCTTCTTTAATGATAGAGCACTATAGTGCTATGGCGACAATCTGACAGAGGGTATGAAATACAATTTTGAGTCTATCTAAGCTACTCCCAACTAGATATTAGATCCAGATTCAATCTAATTTGGGTAAATTCCATATCAAACATTAATTCAATTGATTTTTACAATTCTAAATCAATGTTTATTAAATTAAAATTATTGAAATGTAATTTCACTTGAGATGATGAATAGTTTTGTAAGTATTGAACAAAATTGATTATAATTCTAAGTTTAGGAAATTAAGAAAGATCAACTTAAAATTATATCCTTAGACTAGATAACATAGTATGTTGTGAACAAAATATAGTTAAGCTTAATCTAAAGATTAAGTTATATGAATATTAGAATGAAAATGGATTATCTAACTTGGATCTGATATACTCGTAAAACCTAACTAATTTAGGAACATGGACCCTTATTATATACCGTGAAATAACTAAAGTGATTAATGGAGTTTGTTGTGGATAGCCACTCAAGAATTACTAGCCCAAAGTTTTAGAATATGATAATCAAGGTCACGCTCATGGAATAAGATTTAGTAAAATATTCATAAAGTAGGCCGAGTAACTTGAGGATTGGGTTGGCTCAAGCATGTAAGGATATTAAGATGGTTAGAACTTTAAGATAATAAAAATGGGAATGATTGGGCTCAAGGAAGTAAAGTTTCGTAGTATTGAGAGCATTATGTATATGAAGATCAAGGTCATTTGAGACGAAATATAATTGAACTTGAGTGTTATAGCAACAAATGCCTATTGAATATTAGGACCTTAAATGAGACGACAATGATATAGATCATATTAGTAATCTATTCATCAACTGATTAGTTAATGATAACCCTATTTAATCGCCTCAAATATTTAGATATGAAATAGAGATTAATGAAATTATATCAGAATAACCTTGAGTTTGATAAAAGCAACAACTATACTTATACCTAAGATTTAGAGGACAAATAGGATGGTAACTCAAGTTATCTTATGATAGTTCTTGATTTGACTAGGAAGCCAAAGCTTGAGCATCCATACAATTACGGATTCCTATGCATTTGTTAGGTGAGTTAAATTTCCCTTGATAGGAGAAGAACATACATATTTATTAATATATTCTCACATTTTTTTGCTTGATCTTTTTTGTGTCGAGATTCAATAATTGTTGGGTGTTTACTCCGTACTACTTTAGCTCGTGTGTTAAAGTTGATAGTATGTCTGAACTATTCTTCTTACTTGAAATTCTTGAGTTGGTATTATCCAAATTCTCAATCTTGCTTAATATGATTTCTTCTCTTATATATATAGATTAAGTAAATATGTCACTTTTGCTTGACCATTTCTTCGTTAAAAATTGTTGTCCAGTTATGTCATATTGACCTTCAATCCTTGTATTGCTCTTCATAGTGTATTTGGACTTTTCTTCTTCTTTATGTGTGATTCATGAGCTATTCTTATTTGAATTTCTTACCCATTTTGAGTTGTTTCATTCCTAAACCGAATATCATATTTACACAAGTTTTGATAAAATAGACTGTTTGTGTAAGTTCACCACACTCGCCCCTTACACTAATTGTAGCTCCAATTTGAATGTGATTTATCTTATCTTACTTGAAAATGGCAATTGTGCATGACAACTAAAAAATGAATTTTGAAATATATTTTTCTATCATCGCCTTGTCTATCTTGGAATTAGCCTGATGTTTATTTACTAATTACTTGTTTATCATCGCATATTGACGTATTAATTGAAATAATGTTGGATGTGTTACACTACTCAATACTTGATACCCTTAGGGGTGGGCCATAAGATTAGCTCAAATGACGATCGGCCAAAATGGACCCAAGGTGGCTGGTCTTTTGACTAATACCCTACTAGTTATATATATATATATAATCTTATCTCATAGCTAGCTGAAGGTAGTAGTCTATGAGTGAGAAAAGGTATGTGGCTATCTATGCCTCATGCATGTTTATGTGTCCGAACCAATCACTTGGAACTAAGAAGGATAAGGGCTTTCATGTTTTCACAAATGGAGAGATAAAGTTGAAGAACTACCAACTGCTTAATAGTGAAAATTTCTATTAATTCATCATCCCTCAACTTTCCTAGATAATTGTATTCCTTCACATATTTTATACCTAGTATATCTACAACATTCTCGAAGGTTCCTTCATTGATTCTGTATTTGTTAGTTATCACCCTATATATGTATGTTGCTCATTTGTTAATAACTCACTATATCATTCAGACTTACAATTTTTGTATTGCTTTCTTTCGTTCTTTATCTCAAATAAGAACAAATGATGAAGGTAGACTAGTTCATGTAGTATATGAGGTAATAAACCTAATAGATATCCAAATATAATAGTTTTATTTATTGAACTACTGACATAGATATGACAAATAGATTAGAAGGGCTAAGTATGATATATGATATTATGGTTATAAGTGCATCAGTTGATGGAGGTAACTTTTGGAAATTAAATGTTTTAGGTTTTAAAGTATTTTGTTATCTCTTATCCAAAAAGCTTGTGGCATAGAATAAGTAACACATCAGCTGAGCAGACACCTCCTGGTCGAGGTGCCACAGAGGTGGTTTTAGAGCCCGGCTTGAAAACCTGAGCTATGCTAGGATATGATTCTCATAATGTAAAAGTTTTAGTCAGTGGAGATTTGGCATGACTATAAAATTTGATTAGGACTTGAATTCTTGGGACAATGTTCGATTTGAAGGATACAAAGGATTTTGATTAGGTAGCTAAGGAATGCATAATCCACAACTCCTAAGGTATCTAGCATGTGACTTTTTATATTCAGGATAAACAAAACCTTTGGGAACTTATGTTGAGTGCGAACGTTTTTGAGAGCATTTAACCAACACATAAATTGATAATCATTTTAGATAGAGTTGAATTTGATGGGTAAAAGATCTTATTAGGTTGATTCTTTAAATATAAGGGTGTATTGTGACTTATATGATATGGCTATTTGAGAAATGGTATGTTGATCAATCGAATCTCCTTGGAATCTGGAATATTAAGGTTAATGGAGGCTATGATTGACATGGAGACTTGGCTAGGATGTGAACTTCTAGGTTATTGCTCGATATTAAAGGAACAAAGGAATAGTGTTGGAGTGGCCAACCAATAACTAGTCCGTTACTCTTGAGATGTCAAGCATGTGACTTCATTACCATATGGTAAAATAATACTTTTAGTATTACATCATTGTGTAGGTATATTTGTGATGATAGAACTTGAAAAGTAAAGGATCACTTTTGGATAATTAGTACTCTAATTTATACATATGGCTTAGATCCATATGATATTGTTATCTCAAAAGAATCAATATTTCAACAATAGGATTGATCAATGTAACTACATTATGGTATTTGAAGGGGAAACATGGAGTATTTCCCCTAAAGAAATCTTTTAAGATAAAAATGACTGATATATATGTGGGAATGATTTAAACACCTGGGAAAATTATTTCATTAATAATAAGAAGGCTCATCGATATGATTACAAAATGATAGTAAGTATAATGAGAGAAAGGTTGTTAATAAGAATGGAGTTGTTAAGGAATGCAGAAAGCATCTAGAGTTAGTGCTGGAATCTTGAAAGAAAATATCAAGTAGGAGTATAGAAATCCATGAGGAAGGATCTAGAGGAATTGAATGGAAATATATAGGAGATAAACGATTGCGCCCACTCCTTACGTTAATCTTCGGAATAGATTCTGAAGCAAGGACATCAAATATAGAATCTAGCAGTGATGACATGATGCTCTTGTGGTTTATTAATAAACACAACAAGTCGGTAGAATCTGGATAGAATTAGGGAGGCATTTAGATAGAATCTAACTAAAGTGAAACAATACTTTTGTGGATTAGTGATAAATGCAATGAGTAACTCTAAAAGTATCATAAGAAGACCTTATGGAAAGCACTTCAAGTAATTTCTTGGATTTCATTCATCGAAGTTTATGAAAGGATTAGCAATTAGAACATAAGTACATTGATTGAAAAGGCGAGAAAGTCTTCAGAGCATTGAGAGATGACCATGTATCATTGATAAGGACTTACGGGACAAGGATATGAACTAAACAAGATTTATTGAATATGGGATCATAATACCTTTCCCCATGCACACTATTGATTCAATGTAAGGGTGTATAGTTTATTTAAAGTTAAACTAAGCTGAAAATGCTCTTAGTTAGAAATTTGTGGAAAATGTACACTAAGAGTTACCTCTTATTCATAAAATAGGTATTATGGACTAAAGCAATGTCATTTAGGAGATTAGGCTCCTACAACATTTGTAGATACGGTAAATAGGATACTTTGATTTATTGGGTCAATTTTTGAAAATTCTATTAAGAACATTTGGTGAACTTGCAATTGAGGTAAGAGTTATACTAAATTTACACTTGACGTTATGAATACCTATAGGAATATCAATTATGCGTTAAGCTAATAATCTAAGTATCAATTGGGAAAAAGGTACATTTAAAGGTGTGTAACATCATGAGAAATAGCAAAGTGACCTTACTAAAACCAAGAATTTAGACGATTGAAGATGAACAAGAAATATGTTATAAATACAAAATCCTTTAGGTTTTGTCTATTAATATCATAGGTGTATTCAAGATTTTTCCTAAGTGATGGATATGTTGACTCACTTAAATAAGAAGAATTAGCAATCTTAATAGATGGGGAAATGTATAAAGAAATCTTATGAAATAAAGAAGAGGATTAGCTTGTGCTAATCATTATTCCTTTTATAGAATGTACAGAATTGTTCTATGCATCTATGCTCTCACCAAAGAATAGATTACAAGAAAGAGATTATAGGTACCCCAAGATAACTTAAATCCTAAAAATAGAACTATCCCAACAAGGATATATAACTTGTCGCTTTGGGTTGTCTTACTAAAATAAAATCACCATGTGGACTAGTGGAATTTCTTGGAAAAATATAGATTATAGTATGCTATCTAAGTATAAACATCCAAATCAAAAGAATAAGTGGAATAAAATTATATACCTAAGTTGCAAATAAAAAGTTTTATTTGGAATGGAGATATTGCAAAGCATATGATTCCTTAAGAGAAAATAGAATTAGATCATACCAAAGTCAGGGCCATAGTAAGTTGAAGAAGATTAAAAAATATGTCAGGACTAAAGGTTTCTTAAACTTTGACAATTTGTGTCAAATTTGATCTTCCTAAGGTCATAGATCCACTAATTGAAATAATTTAAAAAGGCTAATCTTTGAATAAATGGAGATACGTAGAGAATTTTGAGAATTAAAGAGATGGATTAATCTTAATAGTAGTTTCATCCTTTGGGAAACTTATGAAAATATTAAATATGTCAATGCCCTAACATGAATATGAGGTCATGAGGGATGATCTCACATACATTGGAAAGACTTGAGATATAGGAACAGATGAGCTTGCCGAACATGAGATGTGGAAGGCAACCCCAAACACATGATGAAATATGGAATGCTCAAGTGAATGTGAGTAGATGAAGATACCCATGATGATGATTCCCAATAAGAAGGATTTTTTTCTTTCTATGACAAGTAAGAGACACTCAAGATAGGTGAAAAGAATGTGGAACCAATTATATTAAAAGAAATAGGAATCTGCAACAAAATTATCCTTATAAATAGTAAGATGATAATTTAAGGACTAGATTCTCTTGGGGGAGAGGGAGTTTTAACACCTTGGATTTTGGATTGTTAAATTTAAAGTTATTATTTTAGCAAAAATAATAAGAATTCACTCAATTGGGTTAGATTAATTCTGACTTAAAATTTAATCGAGGCTTATGGGTAATTATTAATAGCTGAGGGATTCAATTGGGAATAAGAGAAGGACTTGATTGTTTAAAATTATAAAATTTAGAGGTCAATGTAGGAAAGTTAAAAGGTTTAAGGACTGTAAAATAATTGAATTTGGACCTAATTGCCTAGGATTGGAAATATCTAGGTTCAATGTGCAACAAATAAGACTTTTTAGGACTAAACTAAAGTTTTGGGGTCAAATTGCAAGATTGTCGAAACATTGGGGTAAATATTAAGTTGGTCAAAAATATCTAGGGCCAATAAACCTAAAACTAATATTGTAGTAAACTTCCTCTAGTAGAGAGGAGCATAACCATACCAAGATTCACCAAAAACACCAAAGAAATTGTCAGGAAATTGTGGGTCATGGTGGACACATGCGGTGGTGGCAATTTTGCCATTTCCAATTGTAGAAATGAGATGGGTCCTAAGGGATTGTGATCAGAATCTCAAGGGTTGTCGATGGGTGGAGTCAATTATAGGATTGAATTGATGGTGCTAGAGAATTAGATATGGTGGTTGACCGCAGAAGATTACTTTGTGACAACTTTGGACGGCCAATTGGTAAGCGTGTAGGTGTCAAAAGCCAAAAATTGATTTGGGGGTTCAGTTTGCCTTGGCGAGGCACCCCATCTAAGCTGTTCATGACTACATATTAGATCCAGATTTAATCCAATTTGGGTAAATTTCATATCAAACATTAATTCGATTGATTTCTACATTTTTAATTCAATGTTTATTAAATTAAAATTATTGAAATGTAATTTCACATGAGATGATGATTAGTTTTGTAAGTATTGAACAAAATTGATTATAATTCTAAGTTTAAGAATTAAGAAAGGTTGACTTAAAAATTCTATCCTTAGACTAGATAACATAGTATGTTGTGAACAAAATATAGTTAAGCTTAATCTAAAGATTAAGTTATATGAATGTTAGAATGAAAATGGATTATCTAACTTGGATATAATGGACTCATAAAACCCAACTAATTTAGAAACTTGGACCTTCATTATGTATTGTGAAATAACTGAAGTGATGAATGGAGTTTGTTATAGGTAGCTACTCAAGAATTACTAGCTCGAAGTCTTAGAATATGATAACCAAGGTCATGTATATGGAATAAGATTGAGTAAAATATTCATAAAGTAGGCTGGGTAACCTGAGGATTGAATTAGCTCGAGCATGTAAGGCTATTAAGATGGCCAGAACTTTCAAATAATAAAAATGGAAATGATTGGGCTCAACTAAGTAAAATCTCATAATACTAAGAGTATCATGTATATAAAGATCAAGGTCATTTGAGATGAGATATAATTGAACTTGAGTGTTATAGCAATAAATACCTATTGATTTTAGGGACCCTAAATGAGACAACAATGATATAGATCATATCAACAATCCATTCATCAACTAATTAGTTAAGGATTTCTGCATTTAATCATCTTAAACATTTAGATATGAACCATAGATTATTGGAATTATATCAAAATAACCTTGAATTTGATAAAGGCATCAACTATACTTATACCTTAGATTTAGAGGACAAATCAGATGGTAGCTCGAGTTATCTTTTGACAATTCTTGATTTGACTAGGAAGCCAGGATCTAAGTATCCATAAAACTAGGAATTCCTCCGCATTTGCCAAGTGAGTTATATTAATTTCCTTTGCTTGGGAAAGAATGTACGTATTCGCTAATATATTTTTGTTATTTGTTTCTTGATATTTTTATTTTATTTTTTTGTGTTGAGATTTAATAATTGTTGATTGTTAACTCCGTGCTACTCTTTAGCTTGTGCGTTGAAGCTAATAGGATGTTTGAACTATTCTTCTTGCTTGAAATTCTATAGCTGTTATTATCCAAATTCTCAATCTTTCTTAATGTGATTTATTCTCTTATACATATATATATACATATTAAGCAAATATGTCTCTTCTACTTGACCATTTCTTTGATAAAAATTGTTGTTCGCTTAAGCCATGTTGACCTTCGATCCTTATATTGTTGTTGACTATCTATCTGGACTTTTCTTCTTCTTTACCTATGATTCTTGAGCTATTCTTTTTTGAATTTCTGACCCATTTTGAGTTGGTGCATCCCTGAATCTAATATCATGTCTACACGAGTTTTGATAAAATAAATTTTTTGTGAAAGTTCACCACACGTCGCCCATTACACCGATTACAGCTCCTGTTTGATTATGATTTATGTTATCTTACTTGAAAATTATGATTGTGTGTGACAATTGAAAAATAAATTTTGAAATATATTTTTCTATCATTGCCATGTCTATCTTAGATTGACCTTGATGTTGATTTACTAATTATTTGTTTTTCATGGTGAATTAACTTGTTAATTGAAATGCTGTTGGACGTGTGACACTACACAATACTTGATACCCTTGGGAATTGACCCTATGATCCGCTTGAAAGACAACCCAACAAAATGGACCGACGGTGGTTGGTCTTTCAGCTGATACCTTACTAGTTATATGTATATAATCATGTCTCATGGCCAGTTGCTAGTTGGAGGTAGCTATCTATAAGCAGAATAAGCCATGCGGCTAGCTATGTCTCATGCGTCTAGCTATGCCTCATGCGTGTTTACGTGTCCAAGCCGATCAAGTGGAGATATAAGGTTGGAGAACTATAAATAGCTTAATTGCAAAAATGTTTATTAATTCATTGCTGTTTAACTTTCCTAGACAAATGTTTTCTTTTAAATGCATTATACCTAGTATATCTGGGACAGTCTTGAAGGTTCCTTTATTGGTTCTATGTTTGTTTATTATCACTCTGTAGATACGTGTTTCTCATTTGTTAATAACTTACTATGTCATTCAAACTTACAATTCTTGTATTGCTTTCTTTTGTTCTTTATCCCAAGTAAGAATGAGTTATGAAAGTACACTAATCCATGTAGCACATGAGGTAATAAACCCAATGGATATATAAATATAATGGTTGTATTTATTGAACTACTAACATAGATGTGACAAATGGATTTGAAGTGCTAAGTATGATCTATGATGTTCTAGTTATAAGTGCATTTGTTGATGGAGCTCACTTGTAGAAATTAAATATTTTGGGTTTTGAAATATTTGCTATCTCTTATCCAGAAAGCTTGTGGTATAGAATGAGTAACATTTCAGATGAGCAGGTACCTCCTCATTGGGGTGTTATACTTCTTTTTTAGATTGTTAGTGAAGCACATAATCATTATTTTCATCATGATCATAGGTATTATACCATCTGTTCTCATTTCCATAAGCCTTTTCAAATCTTTTTAACAAGTATCCATGCTCACTTATGGTGGTGAAATCATGTGTTTTTGCTAGTTGTTGAGTTGGTCACTAAATGGATATGATAACTTGTTGCAGGTTCAACATGGGATCCTACGAATGTAAATTTGTTAGCTAAGCTAGAAGGCTTAAATGAGTAAAAAATAAGCTAAATCATATCCTTACTTGAGTATTTTTTAAGATTTCTTCTTAATAGGGAATTAAATAAAATTAAAATTTAAGGTATTGTATATGCTATTCGTTCATGAATGTCCTCAACAACTAAATGTGAAAAAATAAGTCCTTAAATCTCCTCAACAATGAAAACGAAAAAGAAACATTATGAGAAACCACACAAAATGGTATGAAACCATCGTTGTCGCCACAGCACACAGCATGATCAGCCACGCACCTAGAATATAGAAGATGTGTACTAGGATGTGAGAGAATACATGCGCCATGACGCAAGTTAGTGCCTAGGACATTACTTGCTATTATCGTCCATGATGGCAATTTGCTTGCACTTGCGTGCTTGGGCACATGGCACAAGTCCAATGGGTTGTTTCAAATTTTAACATGTATTTAAATCCATTTTGCTAGTTTCTTATTTTTTTCATCCCAATAAAAATAGTTCTAAACTAATTTTAAGAGAGTTTCATCTAAAGGATATTAGAAATGAGGGAAATGGGTGTTCTCTTGAGATTTGAAAAACTTAAAAATACACTTGGCACTAGATTTGATATTCAATAAATTCATCTCATCAATAATGGAGTAGTCACATTACTGAGCTACATTAAATGTTTTGTGTTCTATTTTCAAATTTCTTTGTGGGTTTATTTATTATAATTACTTGGTCATTCTGGGTTATAATAGAACTTTGCTAGCACTTGTGCACTTGGGCAGATGATGCAAGTCCAATGGGCTATTTTGGTTTCTGGCATGTATTTAAACCCATTTTTCTAGTTTTTCATTTTTTTTTCTCTATTCAAAATAGTTCTAAACTAATTACCAAAGAGTTTCGTCTAATGGAGATTAGAAATGAGGGGAATAGTTGTTCTCTCAAGATTTGAAGAACTTAAAAATACACTTGGCACTTGATTTGATATCCAATAAATTTATCTCATTGTTCATGGAGTAGGCACACTACTAAATTACATAAAAAAATTTTTGTTCCATTTTCAAATTTCTTTGCGGGTTCATTTATTATAATTACTGGGTCATTTTAGGTCACAATAGAACTTTGCTGGCACTTGTGTGCTTGGGCAGATGACACAAGTCCAATGGGTTGTTTTGGTTTTTAGCATGTATTTAACCTGATTCTGGGTTACAATAGAAAAAATTAATGCTATAAAATTAATTTTGTAGCTATACTTTCAAATTATAGCTATAGATTTTTATATCAAATTAATTCTTTTAAATTATGAGTAACAAAAATTATTAGCTATATTAATTTGAACTCTTGTAAGCTCAAAGAGAACCAAATTAAGTATGCATTATTCTTAGAAAAAAAATCAAATATATATACAAAAATAGGATAATCATCAACTGCGAATTGTCATAGTAATAGTTAGCTATGAGAGTATTTACATTAGGTTTAGCTAGATCAATTTTTCGTAGCTAAAGTTATGAAGCTTTAGTATTAGCACAGAATTATCATAGATAATTTTTTATAGTGAACATATAAATATTTAATAGATTATTCCTTAACTTAATAAATTAATAAATTCAAATTGTCACCACAGACAATGAATTCTCAGATATCTTATAATACATGTTCAGCAGCTTAAAAAGTTATATGATAGGTTTTAAATATCAGAGGACTTCTGGCAACTAAGCTAAAAGTAGTTTTACAAGGTTTAATACATAGCTAGAAGTGCTCAAATAATAATAATAATAATAATAATAATAATAATAATAATAATAATAATAATAATAATAATAATAATAATAATAATAAGGAATCAACCAAATCATTGCTCAAAGATATTGATCTAAACAATCTTTTTGAAACATTTTAAGTGATTGTGGAATTCAATCAGCCCAAAGAGCTATAATAATAAAGCTGCTAGCTAATTGAGTTTCGGTAACAATTTTAATTATAAGTTGAATGTCTTTTCAAAAAGTTGTTTCTCAAAAGTCACATCATATATTTGGAAAGGGATTTGTGTAAATTTATAAATATTAATATTTGGTAGTTAAAAAACTTATATATATAGATCATTCTAGCAAAATTCTTGTTTCACAAACTTAGCTTTCATATATGCTTTTTATTTTTTTTTCTTTTAAAATTTTGCAAATACTTTGAGTATCTTTGGCATATAAGACAACTGGGGAAAAGTTTAAAATAGGAATACATTGGAGTTGAATTTAGAGAAAAATTTAGAACTCTAGTTCAAGTTCAAAATGTACATATTAGCCTTCAACTTAAATTCAATAAGCCTAATATGTTAAGCTCAAGCTTGACTAAGACTAAGACTTTTTGAACTGTTACTAGCAACTCATAGTGTAACATGGCTCCAAGCAATGCTATTTTTTCTATGGATTGAAGAAAATGAATTATTGGAAGTAGCAATAGAATCTTGCCCAGAATTAGAATCCATGATCCTATTAAAAGTATAAAACAATATACAATCATATTAAAGTTCAAGCATTTATTGAAAAGAATTCAATTCATATGAAATCTAGTAAAAATATTAGTAAGAAAATTGAACTCAAACTTAATTAAGTTTAATTAATCAGCAAGCATACAATTTTCCTATAGCACTAATCGTTTTTGACATATTATCGAACACATGGCATGCATAGACTAGAACTCCTCTCAAATATGCTTATCTTTTAAATCAAGAACCCATGCTATAAGTTACCCATCTTAAAATCTATAGGAATAAATATTTATTCGAGAAGGTATTGCAAAAATCCAAAAATTGAATAATAATTTTATTATATAATTGAACAGAAGAAATGAAAAAATAGTAGCTTTCACCAGTTAGGAGAGCAACCGTAGGCCTATGATAGGGGGATACAGCAGACGTGTGCATGGGTAGCTTTCACCAAGCCGTGGCATCGAATTTTGGCCACAAGGGTGAAGCCATGGTGAAGCTTCTTTGTGTTTCCAGTAGCAGAGTTGTGAATAGGGAGTGAGAGTGTGTGAGTTAATTTTAAAGTTTGAACTCTAAATTAAGGCTTTTTTTGACTTTTAGATAGTTTGTGAGGTGTACTTTAGCCTTCAAATTTTGTACTTATACAAAAAATTAAAAAAAATTAATTTAATTTTTTCAATTTTAACAAAGTAGGGCTTTTGTTTTTGTTTTTCAATTTTTTGAGAAAATCGAACCAGTTCACTAGTCGGTCAATGGTTCGATCGTTCGGACCAGCCGATCTAGTTCAATTTTTTAAACCATGGACTCGACTCGATTAAGTTTGAATTTTCAAATGCACTTTAAACAGTAGGGAGCTTAACTCAAGCTCGACTCAAAATAACACCACAGTAAGGGTGAATTAAATCCATACCCCTGAAGTTTGATGTATTACCCAAAAAACCTCATTGTTTTGAAAATTACATTACCCTCCTAAACTTTATTGCTGTCCAACATTTCAACCCAGTCACTAGTCGCTATTAAGGTTTTGCCTAATAACCATTAAAAAATTTGGGTAAAATTTCAAAAATGCCCTTGAGATAACTGACTCCATTTTTTACCTGGTTTGACTTTTTTAGTAGACAAAAATACCATCAAGAGTGGTATTGTAATATTTTTGAATTTGTTAAGGGTTTATTTGTTATTATTATTTTTTTGGACTTAATTGTAATAAAATATAGAAAAAAACAACCTAGCCATTTATAGCCATTTGTGGTTTTTCCTATATAAACACACACATACTTGATTGATTTTTTTGCCAAAACAATATGGCATCTTCATCGAGCACATCATCTGGTAAATTGAGGGCATTCAAATACAAAAAAAAAAAAAAAAGAAGTGCAAAAGGAAAAATTGTGGGAAGAAGATATCAATAATGGTGTCCGAGACTAGCAATAATTTGGGGAGGCCTTTTTATTGTTGTGGGGAGCATGGTTTCTCACATTGGTGTTTACCTACCAAAGAGGATGCAAATCAAGGCTGTGGTCATGTTTTGGGAGGAGTTTATGAAGATTTTGAAACTACTAGTTTGCTACAAAGGCAACCTACTAATCTTGTAGGCTTGAAAAATGAAAATCTATTGTAGAAGCTTGTTACAATTAATATGCTATTTTTTAGCTTGTTTTTGGTAGGCCAAATTGTCAAAATGCTAGTGAATTAGTATGCAATTGTAATGTCAATTTGTTTCAAAATGTTACTGAATTAAGTATGAATTTTTATCCCAATTGTAATGTTATGCATTGCATAATTTCCTGAAGTAAAACTAAACCACAAAACCAACCATTCCAACCAAGAGTCATGCTTTCATTAATCACACAAAAATAGCACACATAATTTGTTCACCTAACAATTCGAAGCATTATTATTCCAATCCATCCAACCAATATCCACCCAATACAAATTCCATTTAAGATTCTTCCAAAAATATCAACATATACCCAACCAATATCCATCCAAACATTATCTACAAAATGTCCAGAAACTATCCAACAACCTTCCCAAATCCATCTATCAAAATAGTAGAAAACAAAATAAAAGTCAATGTAACTATATCTGTTCAAAAATAAGTTGCTTCACATTTGAGGGCATTGATACACGTACTCCAAATAATCATTTGTAGGTGTGCTCAATGGTGTAGCATGTATAGTTGGAGTAATCTTGAAGGGTGCAGCATAAGCAGTTGGAGGAGTTTGGGAGGGTGCAAAAGTTGCAATTAGAGTAGTGTTGGAGGGTATGGAAGATGTAACTGGATGAGTCTTAGAAGGTGCAGATGGCGTAAACGGTGTAGCTTCCACAGTGTTGTTGCTCTTCCTCTTCTCCTCCCCTCATCCCCTTTTTTTTGTGTGTATGTGTGTGTTTCTTTAGCTATCTAAAGGGTGTCATAGAAGTAAGATTTTTTGGTCTTCCCCTTTTCTTGGTTGTCACAAGAGTTTGAGATGATGCTTTAGGCACCAAGGCAACATTAAGTTCTTGAGCTTCTACGTAAGCACATGTAGCATCTTCAACAAATTAAACAACTTCAGGAATAGAGTCATAGCATTAACGATATGTGATGTAGTAGGTTCAACAACTTGAGGCTCACGTTCAGCTTGTTTAGTTGCACTTTTGTTGATTTTCTGAAAATCCATATTGTATAGGAAATCAAAGAAATGTACAATAAGATCAATGACATGTAACCCTAAATATTTCATTTTTACTCTCATTATTTTAAAACCCTCTTGAATGACAAAATCTCTTATAGTGTTCCTAAAAGCTGTAGACCATTTCTTTTTGTAAAATAATTTCTCACCATACTCATAGAAACTGTACAACATTTGTATTCAAAGCACCTTTCATGGGATCATCTACAAAATCTTCATCATTTGAATGATGAGTTTCACAGTAGTCATTTGAACTATAGCCAGAAAGCTATCACTGTTACTACTTTCTAATACTAGACTATTGCATTCATCAGCTCTTCTTCTCATTATTTGGCATAAATAATGACTTAGATCTACTATCATCTCTAATTTTAGACCCATACCTAGTGTCCTCCTCAGCTTCACCCTCTTTACCATCACCCATACTCTCACCTTCCTCACCATCTTCTCTCTTCTCATCATCATTCTCACATCCCTCACTCTCTTCTCCCTCATCAATGTCATTCTCATTGCCCTCACCCTCCTTAGCCTTAGTCTCAACTCCTTCACCAACTCTCTCAACTTGTCATAGTCAACACAATCAACAAAAACATCTATCTATTTAAACTCAGATTCCTAGAAAATATATTCATAACATCTTGATCATCTAACATTAGCATCATATCATCACTTCCACTTACACCACAACTAATTGTTAAAGGGACTTTACTTATATGCTATGCGTCCCTCACATCATCTATGAGATTAAAGAAGCTGTATCGGTTTGGATTAACATTCTTGATTATCTTCTTCTTGCCTAAATGATGAATAACAAGTATATACACTTACTCAGCCATTCCAGTTTCCAATAAATTAATGAATAAATAAGAAATGTATACATTTACTAATAAACATTAAATAAATAACTAGTGCATAAACTTATTAACACTAGCAAGTGATTTATAATGAATGAGCACTTGTAACATAGACTAAATTAACAACTTGGAGTCGAAAGTTAAATGAGTAAATTAAGTGACTGAGGAAAAATCAATTCTTGACTTAAACGTTCATTAACAAATTGAGATATCTAAGAAGAACATACTGCTCATAAACTAACCTTTATACATAGAAATAAACATGGGTTGTTAGGAGGGTTCTTCATACAAATTTCATCAGACACAGCCACAAAGATATATAAACTGACTTATGTATCATTAGAAAGGCATCAACATAGCAATAAATATAAATTGAAAGTTAGAGTTTTTATGTTTTTTAACAAAACTTTAAATATTTGGAAAACAAATACATAAATGAATGTTATTATCACCTAAAACATGTATCTATACTACGATCATGCACTAAGATGATAAAAAGCACAAAACTCATACACATAAAACCTATTTCGCACACCATAGTACATGAAACTTTATTCTACACCATGCCCGAAAAAATTAACCATGAAAAGTTGAAAGAACATAGATTTTTTTTCTATTTCCAGACAACTTATTACTAAAGTGTTGGTTTCTAACCATTTTTGAACCAAATCACACTGTATTTTCAAAGCCCCTCGCCTAACAATTGGTGAAGACCATGGTAATTGCACTTTTGCTAATGCAAATGGTTAGGTTTTCGATAGGAGATTATGGGTTTGGCTAGTGGCCAAGGGTTTTCTCTTTTCTTTCTATCTAAAAGTTGGGTTGATTTGATGAAGTATATTAAAAGCTTTTGTTTCCTTTTTTATTTTTATTTTTATTTTTTGTGATTTAGGCACCAAACACAAAGACTTTTTGGCCCACTTATAACTTGGCCATTTTTTATATTTTTATCATTTGGGCATTTTGGTCATTTCACACTTTTTGTTAGCTTTACATTTAAGTTTCAAAGTTTAGGAGGGTAAATGTAATTTTCAAAATAACAAGGAATTTTTAATAATTACATCAAATTGTACGGGGTATGGATACAATTGACCCTAGTAAAAATAACATATTTTTATTAGTAAAATATGAAATAGTATTAAGTACCCAAACTTGAGATTAAATAAAAATGGCTTGAGATTGGCTCAAAATACAAATTGAGCTTGATTTGGCTTTGTTTAAACTTGATTTGTTTGTAGCACTAGTTCACAATTTTAAAAGTTCTTTTTGAAGTACTATCAAGAATTTGTAGAGATTTATTGTGTCTTGGGACTATACATCAACTTCTATTTATATCTGGTTGGTTATGAATTCTATGTAATAGGAGCACAATCTAGTGGGTGTCTTGAACTAGATTTTTTGTTTTTTTTCACTTATTACAATAATTTCTCATTCTTCATAATTCATTCCAAAGCATTGAAGGAAAGGGATGTGAAGCTGACATATATTAAAGACTTATAGTGGAAAGATTTTTAATTTTATAGCCCTAATAAAATCTAATTTTGTATTATGGACAACATTATCCATAATGTTGCAAATGCTAGTTCAAAAGATTCGACATCTATCAACATCAAAGTTGTGGACGAAATTGAAAAGTTTCATTTTAGGAAGATTTTGTTTACAAAGTTGCTTCTAAAATGATAATTTCAAAGGTTAAGATATAAGAGGGTGACAATATGAAGATGAAATGAACCAGTTTAATACACTAGGGGATCAACTTCGACAAATTGGTTTTGAAGATTGAGAAAGAAGTTAAAGTCATTTTACTCTTTACTTTCTTATGGATTCATGTAATAGTTTAATGATGACATTATTATACAAAAAGATACATTGATTTAGAGCATCAAAAGCATCATTTTTGTCTCGTGAAAAATAAAAAATGGCAAACCAAGATTGTGTATAAGAGTTTGCATTGGTTGTTTGAGAAATGAACTACAACAAGATATATTTGGTAGTAGATTTGTGGATAATTGGTCATGTATGAGCATAGAGAAACTGGCAAAGTTGTTGCGAATGTCATGAGAAAGCCACTTAAAGAAAATCAAAATTCAATATTTTGATTCACTTCAATTGAAAGACGTCAGGGACTTTTTGTTCACGTGATGGTTGTCTTTGTCAACTCATAGATATTGGAGTATTGAAAATTAATATGTTTAATAGAGTGCTTAGTATTTTGGCATCTAATTTTCTTGAATTAGTTGGATGTTCAGTTACAATCAAAGTCTTAAAATTCACACATGGCAGAAAGGTCTTGATGAAAGGAAAGAACTATGACAATATGCACCATGTGACAACCTCAAGGGATAATTAGAAGTAGAGCATACCAAAGGGCTTCCAAGATGTAGATGGTTGTGAGAGAAATCCTACTTAACAAAAACACGAATTGAAGTCATTTCTCTTCATAGTCAACTATTAATGTTGATTAGGCTACATGTAAATTGACTAATATAGTTAGTTGATGTCAGGATTTATTGATTCAGCATGTGCATTGATATGTTTAGCCAATGGGATTTGATGTTTAGTTTGTAGTTATGTCATGCCCCAAAAACCAAACCATAAGGTCCAGCTTTAAGGAGTGAATTTCAATCCTAATAAATGAGTCACCTATCAAAATTATAACTATAAATAAAATCTCAAACATTCCTAGTAGTCCAAAAAAATTTCAAATATGAAAAAACTTAAATGTTCAATCCTCTATATTCAACTAGTAACTCCATTAAACAAAAAAGAAAACAACAAATTCAACAATATGGAAATAATACTAAAATATTGCTAATTCGTCGTCCAAAGTCTTTCAACTCTAATTCTCAATAAAAATGGGTTCAACATTCTCATCAGGGCTAAGGCCTAGGTCTGCCAGATTGAGGTAAAGAAAATAGAGTGTGAGTAAAGGACTCAATAAATGCGAAGTGTGTGTAAAATGAATTTAAGAATATATCATGATCAAAATAATGCTAAACGATAAACATTTAAGAAAAACAACAAAAAAAGTCATGCGTTATACAGTAGTAAAATAGGAATATAACAATAAACTATTTTTAATAGGCCAACATTTAAAAGGGATAACGATACCAATGTTTGCTGTAACTAGTCAACCTTATGACTTTCATTGTAATAGTTTCTTATCGCAATGGGTAAGGCGTTACCTCACCAAACAGTGCCCAAGCCTAGGTCCTCAGGAAATTCGACAACTTACCTCAACCACAAACAACTTCTATTGTGTGCTGGAGGATTAAGCTATGGGGGGGGTTGGGGTTCAACCGACAAGCTTGCTGTGACTTGGGGTAGTCCCTCACATACCCAAACCAAGTTGGTTCCAACGTATATTATCGATACAGTGAATTCAATCATCAGTGTTGATCATCATATTTAATTACTAGTCTAAAAAATATTATTAAATAAAAATGAGATCAAAAAAGAACAAATTTTCTTGTATCATAAAAAAAATAAGAAAATTTCTTGTATGCAATGGAACATAATTATAGTGCAGTATAAACTAAAGAAAAATTTCTAATACAGTACAACATATAACCTTATAGGTTTCAAAAAGTATTGTTATGTATTATACATAGGAATAGGCACTCACAATACCTATTGGTCAAATCAAGAGTAGACGCTATCATGTCAAGTCTTTGTACACATGTTGAAACAATTGTAAAATTTAACTTAATTAATATATAATCTATAAAACCTTAATTGCACTTAAACCTATATCGTCCAAAACAACATGCCTTCAATAGAACTATGAAAATCAAATCTTTCCCCTTTTTTCTATACAAATAAGTATCAATCTAAATAATTAAAAATGTGCTTCCCAATGTACATAGACTCAATCACAAATATACTCAGTAGGGCTTGTTCTACTGTTATTTACATGTTAAAAGAAAAGTAATTTTCAAAAATTAGGAAAATTCAGACAATCCAAAAAGTACAATATGGATCAAATAAAACTCACCGGATTGATTATGAGAGTTGCTTAATTAGGAAGCCCAAATTATCACTTGCCCAAGTCAAGCACGCTTCAAATTTCTCTAAAATAATTCTCATGCAGTGCACCCAATCAAACTGGCCCCTTTATGCATGGCCAAGACTTAGAAACCAGGTGCAACAAATCCAACAAGGGACAACTCTCTTTTTTGGTCAGGATTTTTCTGTCTCAAGTTCTAAAGATTATCTTTATATACTATCTATCTAACTCCATTTCACACATAATGTTAAAAAATAAAAATAAAAATAAAAACATGAGCATAAAAGACAAGGTTGGAACCCAAGTACACCTTAATTCCAAAAGAAGATCCATCATTGAATAATTGATTTTCCAAGACAAAAGAAATGTCACAATAACATGCTATATTATTATAGTAATTAAAGAACTCCACATGTGAAAGAGATAAAATCAATTCCTAAGCCCTAGTCACCAAATATTATTGCTTATTTAATTGAGTTATTTCTCTCTCTCGTTTTTTTTCCAATTCTTATATGGAAAGAAAAATCTGACACCAATACACTGCCAATTTTTCCACTAGCAAAGCTGAGATCAATTACTAGCAAACAATAGGGATCATCTATCCAATTTCTTAAACCAACCAAGTCTACTAAATATCCTCTTATGGAATTGTGTAGCCCCACCCTCTGTCTTTGTCCTATTGTTGTCTTCCTTTTCCTATTGTTGAATGGTATGCCACATACTCTCTTTCTTTCCCCCATTTCTCTTCTTCTCATTCTGCCATTTTTCTTCCCTCTTCTTTCTTTCATTTTTTTTCTTGGCTTAGAGCAATTTGATTGTGTGCCTAGGGTTTTAGATTGTAGGGACTATATATATTTGGATATACATGGAAGAAGTGGTTTAGTTCAATTAGAACTCTAATTATTTTCCTTTTAGAACTTGAAAAATTATTTGTAAAATTCTAATTCCATAAAATTGAACAAGTCCTATAATTAATTATTCATACACTTAGTAGTATTAAAAACTAACCAAGAAGAGTAAATTTTATTATTACCAAAGACTATTATTTATTTTTTTTAAAAATAAATTCAAGATCAAACAATATGGTTATCATTATATGATTAGGAACTAATTTAATTGACCTTTCCTTTTCTTTTTTCTTTTTTTTTTATATTTTAAACATATATTCTTAAAAGAATTGCGTTTTATGCCTTTGTACGTCTCAATTGATATACTAATAAAATAAACAAAGTATGACAAGATAATCAATTAAATACAATACGAAATTCTAAGGTATTGCATCCCATTCCTTTTAAAGGAATTTGGTCCCCAAAGTCTAATTTGAGTTATGGAAGAATTTTAGGTGATATTTTTGTACTCCCTCCTTGCTTTCACACGTCGCCTCTTGTATATTATGGTTCCTCAAGAGAATTTTTATTTGTGGGACCTCTTTAGTATGTAGCTTTTGCATTTTTCACTCTACAATTTGGATTGATCTCTTTGGATACATCAAATCTTTTTGAAGTGATAAATCCTCATGTTAAATGATATGCTAGGGGGACTATGTGATACTTTTTTGGCTGTGACATGCAGAATACATTAATATCTATTTAAGATTTCGTGGTAGAAGAATTGGATAAGCTACTATTCTCTGCATTATTCTAAAAGGCCAACATACTGAGAGCTCAACTTTCCTCCTTTGTCAATCCTTGTAAATCTTTTCCTAAGTAACATCTTCAAAAATATGATATCTCCAACCTTAAATTCCAAATATCTTCCTCTATCATTTACTTAACTCCAAGTTATGAGTTGGATAGTTTTGCTCCTATAGTTCCAATTTTCTTGTGGCATAGGCTATTACATTACCATTTTGCATCAACGTACATCCTAAGTCTTCTTTAGATGCATTAGTGTACACCAAAAATTCTCAGTATCCTTAGGTAGTGCAAATATTGGTGTCCTTGTAACTTGTAAACTTTTTCTTAAGCTTTTGAAACTAACCTCACATTTCTAAGTCCACTTTGATAGCACCTTTTTCTAAGTCAATCCAGATAATGGGGTTGCTATTTTTGAAAAGTTTTTTATACAAATCTCATGTAAAAACCTGGTAAACCCAAGAAACATCTCACCTCAATCACCATTCGCAACCTTTTCCATTCTAATATCGCTTCAATTTTGGATAGGTCGGCCGAGATCCCATCTTTAGAAATGTTTTACCTAAAAAGGCTGCCCTATGAAGCTAGAATATGTTTTTAAAGCATTTGAAGTACTATTCTCAAGTGTTCCTCGTAAAACTTTTCATTCTTTGAGTAGACCAAAGTATCATCAATGAAAACAGCTACAAGTTGATCTAAATATAGCCTAAACACACAGTGCATTAAATCCATAAATGCAATAGTGCATTACTCAACCACAATAGTATTACCACAAACTTAAACTGACCATATCAACATTTTAATCTTTTTTTAGGTATATCCATCTGTCTAATCTTTAGATGATAGTACCCTTTTCTAAGAAATCCTACAACCCACCTTAGCCACAAACAACTTCTATTGTGTGCTAGAGGATTGCGCTATAAGGGCTTAGGGTTCAATCGGCAAGCTCACTATCATTTGACGAAGCCTCTCGCATATCCAAACCAAGTTGGATCCAATGTACATTATTAATATAGTGAATTCAACCATCTGTGTTCATCATTGTATTTAATTGTTAGTCTAAAAAATATTTTTAAATAAAAACAAGATCACAAAGAACATATTTACTTGTATCATAAAACAAAACAAGAAAATTTCATGTGTGTAGTGGAAAATAATTATAGTACAGTGTAAATTGAAGAAAATTTTCAAATAAAATGCATTATTGCATATAACCTTCTAGGTTTTGAAAATTAATATTATATATTATACATAGGAATAGGCACTCACAGTACTTAACAGTCGAATCAAGAGTCAGCTTTGTTGTGTCAAGTCCTTGTATGCATATAGAAACAATAGTAGAATTTAACTTAATTAATGTATAATCTATAGTACCTCAATTACACTCAAACCTATACCATCCACAATATCACGCCTTCAGTAGAACTATGAAAATCAAATCTTCTCTCCTTTTCTATATCAATAAGTATCATTATAAATAATTAAATCTATATTTCCCAATGAACATAGACCCAATCATGAATACACTTAATTAGTTAGGCTTGTCCTACTCTTTTTACATGTCAAAAGGAAAATAATTTTCAAAAACCAAGTTAATTTAGGTAATTCAAAAAATACATTGTGGATCAAATAGAACTCATGGGGTTGATTATGAGATTTGCTTAATTAGAAACCTCCAATTATTATTATATAGAAATCAATTTGAGGATAGGAGGTTTAAGAATAATAGAAAGCCTAGACTATCACATATCCAAGTCATGCATGCTTCAAATTTCTCTAAAATAATTCTCATGCATTACACCCAATCAATCCAGCCCCTTTGTGCATGGCTAAGAGTTAGAATCTAGGTGCAACATATCCGACAAGGGACAACTCACTTCCTTGGTCAGAATTTTTCTATCACTCTACTACACACATAATATTAAAAAGTAAACAACCATGGAGCATAAAAGACAAAGTTGTAGCCCAACTATGCCTTAATTCTAAAAGAAGATCCATCCTTGAATAATTGATTTTCCAAGACAAAAGAAATGCCACTATCACACAGTTTATTACGATACTAATAAAGAACTCCACATGCAAATGCTACAAAATCAATTCCCAAGCACTAATCACCAATTATTATTTATTTAATTGAGTCATATCTCTTTCTTTCTTTCTTTCTTTTTCTTCAATTCTTAGATGGAAACAAATCTAATTGCCAGTGCACTATCAATTTTTCCACTAGCAAACAATGGAGATTATCTAACCAATTTCTTAAACCAACCAAGGCTACTAAATATCCTCCAATGGAATTGTGTAGCCCCGCCTCTAAGGCTCCATCCTATTTCTATCTTCCTTTTCTTTTCGTTGAATGGTATGCCACCTACTCTCTTTCTCTTTCCCATTTCTCTCCTCCTTTTGCCATTTTTCTTCCCTTTTCTTCCTTTTTTTAAGAGTAATCTAATTGTGTCGCTAGGATTTTAGATTGTAAGGACTATATATATTTGGATATACATGAAAAAACTGGTTTAGTTCAATTAAAATTTAATTATTTTCCTTTTGGGACTTGAAAAATTATATGCTAAAATTCTAATTCCATAAAAATTGAACAAGTCCTATAATTAATTATCCATGCTCCTACTAGTATTATAAACTAACCAAGAGGAGTAAAATTTACTATAACCAATGACTATTATTTATTTTTTAAAAATAAATTCAAGATCAAACATAATAGTTATCATTATATGATTAGGTCGGAATTTAATTTTTCTTTCTCTTTCTTTTTTTTTTTAATTTTTAAAATATATATTCTTAAAAGAATTGCATTTTATGCCTTTTTATGTCTCAATTGAGATACTAAATAAAATGAATCAAATACAACAAGATAATGAATTAAATATGATACAAAATTATAAGACATTACAAGTTAAATCATGGACAATTGGCAAGATGAGGAACCTCATTACGGTGGAGATTGTTGAGATTTGACTTAGTTATTCAAATACCAAATTCAACTAGAAGTTTTAATCTCAAAGGAATTTGAACTTATTTACATCTACTACATGGAGTAGTAAAATAATTGCCTCTTATAAACAAGAGTGTCCATTGATTACTTTGGAGACACTCATGAAAATAGTGAAACACTTGTTTTGATTTACAAGTTTGACAACACAAAGAGGTTGGAAGTACTTCTTGGTAAGATTTAAAGTGATTGTACAAAGTTTTTCTATCATGGGCTTGAAGAAGGAAATTCTTATAAAGGTAGGTGCATTTTCCCGAACTATATAAACTCATGTGTTTTATTTTTATTTGTTGAACACTATTTTTATCATTAAATTGGTTAATTTGATTAATAATTTTTTAATATATCAAATCTTGTATCTTGATTGCTTTTACCTTGTGCCTAATAGCTTCCATATTATATATATATATATATATATATATGATGTGCTGTTGAGTGGCCTATGACCCAATAGCGTAAGTCTCCCACATAATATGGGAGATCAAAAGTTCAAATTCGAATAAGCTCCTAATATGTATGCATGCGTATAAATATAAATATATATATATATATATTTATGACATGCTCACTTTCAGCATCCATTAAAAAAAATATAATATTAATGATAAAATAATAAGTGGCAAAGTAAAAGTTGTTACTAATAATATATATTGAGCAACAATAGCTTTTATCTTGTCACTAATAACCAATTTTTAAGTGACAAGAATTTTTATCTTATAACAGTATGACTCAATAGTTACAAAAATTAATAGTTTAAATTATCACCATAAACAATTAGTGACACTTATATAGCGACAACTTAGTGATAATAAAAATTTTCATTATAATTTGTAACAAGATTTTTATTATCCCCACAGGTGTATCACTAATTATCTATGATGACAATTTTAACGCTATTATTATCACTGTTTAGGTTGTAAAAATCATTAAGTACCACCAATTTATTTTTTTTATAGTGATCATTTGTGGTGATTTTACCATATTAATTGTGACATGCATGATTTGCGCATTTCTTTCGTATTTTTATATTATTTTTCCCCTCCTTTGGTCATTAATTTTATTGAATTAATTCAAATTCTCATATTTGGTCTTGCAAATATGATTAGGACAACTTGTAAGTCTAGCAAGCTTAGAGACTACAAATGAGATATTTGGTCTTGACCAGTTTGCAAGATATTGTAAGCTACAAATTATTTGAGAATACCTCAATTGAGACACTAGTACACCAATTTCATTCTTAAAGAGAGCCACTAAAGGATCATATGGTGTTTTTGCGATTAGCCAAATTTCTCAATTATCTTCTCAACATAGTGAGATTAAGAAATTGTTATACCCTCAGTTGAATAAGTCAACTTAAGTCCAAGAATCATATTTGCAACACCTATATCTTTTATTTTGAACTTATTCTTTAAGAAACACTTAGAGGGTGTTTGGGTGAGCTTATATGCTCTTCAAAATATCTTATAAGATGTTTAAGAACTTATAAGTTAGTAAAAAGAATTGGGTATTTTTTTTAAAAAAAAGAGCTTATAAAATTCTAAAATAAGATTTTAAGAGCTTAAAGCTCTTTTAAAAATAGTAATGTGACTCTAACTTATTTTTAAGATATTAAAAAGCTCATTTATTTTTAACCATTTTAATTACAATGTTGCCATTACTAACATCTTATAAGCTACAAAAGCTTATTTTATCCAAACACTTCAACAACTTATTTTAAAAAAATAAGATCAACATCTTATAAGTTTCAAAAATATTTTATAAGATGTAGGAACTTACAATAAGTTTAAAATAAGTTTAGCCAAACACCCTCTTAGTTTCATTAATAATCTCAGTGTTGAAGCCAATTAACATAATGTCATCTATATACAAGCATAACACAATACAATTATCACATTTAACTTTGCAGTAGACACACTTGTCATTATCATTTATTGTGAAGCCAAATGACAGTATGGTTTTGTCAAATTTTTCATACCATTGTTTAGGTGCTTGTTTCAAACCATGAAGTGATTTAACAAGCTTGCAAACTTTTCGCTCATTTTCAGAAGCTACAAATCCCTCAGGCTAATAAATTTCTTCCTCAAGATCACCATATAGAAAAGTTGTTTTCACATCCATCTAATGAATAGGAAAATCATATATGGAAGCCAGTGCTATAAGCACTTGGATGATAGTCAAACGAGCTATTAGGGAATAGGTGTCGAAGTAATCTATTCCTTTCTTTTGCCTAAACCCTTTAGCAACTAGTTTGGCTTTAAACTTATCGATAGTTTCGTTAGACTTAAGTTTTCAGTTAAAGATCCACTTGCTTCTTATAGTAGTACATCCCAAAGGGATATCGACTAATTTCTATGTCCCATTCGAGACAATAGAGTCCATCTCACTCTTAATGGCTTTCTTCCAATGCTTAGTTTCAAGAGAAGCCATAGCATCCTTGAAGGTAATAAGGTCACCCTTAACATTGTAAGTAGCAAAGTCACTCCTAATGTCCTTAGCAATTCTAGCTTTTTTACTCTATTTGGGTTCATCTAGTTCTCCAGAAACTGTGTCACTACTACTAGGACCACTCCCCATATTTGTCATGTTTTCCACATGATCAAGAATCGATGTAGACTCAAGGGTTAAATCTAAAGAAACATTTTTAAGGTATCCCAATCTTCATAGGAAACACATTCTCAAAGAACATAGCATCACGAAATTCAGCTATAATGTTCACATCTATGCCTAAAACTTCTGATTTAATAACCAAAAGTCTCATAATATAAGATATTTCCACATAGCCTAGGAAGACTGTATCAACAGTCTTAAGACCTAGCTTCTTTCTCTTGTGTTCAGGGATTAGAACTTTTGAAAGACACCCCACACACAAAAGTATTTTAGATTAGGTTTCTTGCCTTACTAGAATTCAAATGAAGTACTTTCTTTATGTTTCAAGGAAGTCTATCCAAAATATGACAAGCTATATACAAAGCTTTCCCCCATATGTACTTAGGCAATCCAGAATTTAAAAGCAAACTGTTAATCATATCTAAAAGTTCTACTCTTTTGCTTAGCTATCCCATTCGAAGTGAGAGAATAAGGGGTAGTTTCTTCATGAAATATGCCAAAATTCTGATAGTATTCATGAAATGGATTGGACCCATATTCTCCACCCCTATTTGACCTTAACCATTTAAGTTGTCTACCAGTTTATGTTTTGGTTTCATTTTTTAATGTAGTGAACTTTTCTAGTGCTTCATCTTTATGTTTTAGTAAATAAACATAACAATACTTACTACTATCATCTATAAAGGTGATAAAGTATCTTTTATTGTCTTTGTTAAGACCACATTGAACTCATAAATATCTATGTGCACTAAGTCAAGAATTTCAGTTTGCCTTTCAATCAAGTGGTAAAGCTTTCTCACTTGCTTAGCTTTAGCACATATTTGACATTAATGACTTCGTTCAATTTCATGTTTAGGAATTAAATTTAAGTTCATTATTCTATTGATAGAACTAAACTTTAAGTATCCTAAACGACTATGCCAAATAGATGAATTCTCAATAACATTAATGATAGGAGAATTAGAAAAATCAACTTTATTTGAACCAATAATGTTCTCAACTCGCAGTTTAAACAAACCATCGAAAAGATAGCCTTTACAAGTAAATTTTCTGTAATATAAAATTACAACTTTATTTGACTTGAAAGAAATTGTATAACCTTCCCTAACTATTACAGAACCACTTATTGTATTTCTTCAAACCATCGAGACATGACGTACCCTTTTTAGAGACAGTATGCACCTCGAAGGAAATTTCAGGTCCACATGTCTTATCTCAAACACTTTGGCTGCACTTGAGTTTCCCATTGTCATAATCCTTCTGCTAATAGACTAGTGAGACATAAATAGTGATTTGCTAGCATAAATGTGCACATTAACATCAGTGTCTATAAGCTAATCATATAGTTCATAGATAGAGAATAATTCGGGTTTGAAAGAAATGTACTCATGAGCAGATGCATCAAGAACTCCAACTTCGCTGGTGTTTCCAACAACCATGTTGACAACTGGTCCAGTAGATTAGGCCTTAGCCTTGGCTTTCTTGGAGGGACATTCTTTAGCCTAATGCCTTTTTGTCCATAATTCTAGCAAGTCCTGTTTGCCTTTAATTTTTTATTATTTTTTGCTTTTCCTTTATCAATAGTTTTAGAGTTCGAGTTCAAGTTGACTTTTTTCTTTCCTGCTGTCACATTAGCCTTAGGATGATACTCAACAAGAACATTATGAGTTTGATTTGGATGTTCCTCTTCAATGCTTATGGTAATCATCAAATCATCTAAAGTCAATTTTCCTTTTGATGCTTAGAGTCATGCCAAAAGTTTCCCATGATTTGGGGAATTTATCAACCATAGACATCACCATAAATTTCTCAGAAGTTTCATCTCAGCATCAGCCAGGAAATGTTCTAGATTGATCAATTCATGTGTCTGTTCAAATACAGACCTGCCCTCAACTATCTGATACTTTAGAAATTTGAAAACCGAATACTTTTTGAGCCCTTGCTCCTCAATATTGTATGTCCTATCCAATTCATCTCATAAAGGCTTAGCTGAATAGGAATCGGAATAGTATACATCAAAGAGTGTGTCAGACAAAAATTGATAGAATCACTCCTCGAACAATTTGATCCTTTATTTTCCAATCGGTTATTTCTTTAGTCTTAGGATCAGTTTTAGTTAGTTCTGGTAGTGTATTCTCCAAGTTTGCCACAGGCAGATTATACATAAAGGGAATTAAGGTTAGAGTCTGCCAGTTAATGGCCTCTAACATGTCACCCTTCCAATAGCATTCTGCCATGTTGCATAACCAAATCCCAAATTATCAGCTTAATCTCCAATGACTTTTGATCTTATCATATCAAATTAGGATAATCTCCAATGGATCTTAACTAAGACTAAGACTGAGACTGAGACATTCTCCCTAACGCCCGCACCCACGACCCAGATTTGGAGTCGAGCGGCGCCAGCGGAGCGCATGCGTGGTCCACTCACATAAACCTCTTAATAAATATTTTTAGCAAGCATTCATACTTGAGTCCAATATAAATAAGTACACACTTGTATATAAAACCATTGTGGGACAAGTGAAGGGTTGAAATAACTCTTCAACTCTTTCTCTTGATTTTATATTGCACAAGCAAGTCTCCACATTCTCAAACTATCTATGTGGGACAAATTAATATATAATACTTAACCAATTCTTCTTCCTTCATTTCAACATTTAATTATCTTTGGATTCCAACCATAATTGATATCCATCCAAATCTAATTAAACATATAATCAAGCATAAATTATGCCAATTACAACAGCTTTATCAATTTCCTACAAAGCTTGGGCCTCTCATTTTCTCCCCCATCACATAAATTAGCGATCTCGTACAACAAAGCAGAGTCCAACTCGAACAAAATTAAGTTATCATGCGACTCTTGCACAGCGGGCAACAAATCAGAAATTGAGAACACATTTTGGGGACGAAAAGATGCAAAATGTGGGCATATACCTGGAGCTTTCAGCGATAGGCTGTCTATCATTTCCGCGGTGTTAGGTGGGAGATACGCCATTCACTTTCTTGTTTCAGGCGGGTCTACGGACGCACTTTGCCAGAGGAGTAATAAGGGATGCTGTGTAGGTCGAGTCGGAGAGGTTTTTGAATTGGGAAATGGAGCTGCAAAGAGAGAAGGAAAGATTGGAAATTAGATTAGAGGGTTTAATTAAAGTGTTGATTGAGGTTTTGATGGCAGATTTACAGGATTTGAATGGCGATTTGCAGGATTTGAAGGGAACTTTGGCGTCCGATGAGAGGAATTCTTCGGCTGAGGTTTGTAGGAATTTAATCCAAGGAGGACTCTCTAATTACACTCCCTTTAGGACTATAAATATTACTTACCATTAACTCTAATTCAATAAAATTTTAACAAGTTCTATAATTAATAATTCATACTCCTAAAAATATTATAATTTAATTTAGGAGTAAAATTTACTAAAATTAAAGATTTATTTTTAATATAAGATTAAGATTATATATGATAATTATCATTATATTACTAGAAGCTAATTTAAATTTTTATTTTCTAATTTATCATATATATTCTTGAAAGAATTGTATTTCATATTTTAGTATGTCTTTAATTGGAATACTAAATAAAATAAAATAATATAAGTAATAGCGAATAACCAAAAAAATACACATATAGAATGGTATGAATGAATAAGTGTGAATGCGATCTTAAAGGTAGGTAGGAAGATGTTGTACTCTGACAGGCGTTATTAATTCATTAATCAGGCCCAATATGAATTAAATGAATTCTGAAGATGGGGGCGTGATCCAAGGTATATAATCACTGTCGTTCACTAAAATTATTCTGAGACAAATAGAGATATTGTTCACATGCATTTTCTGAGTCGTATAGTGCACACAAAATGCTAACACGTCCCCGGCGAGCTACTTACAACTTGGCCTGATCCTTGTCATACGCACACAAAGGTGTATATAATTAAGATTTCTCATCCATAATGTCAAATTTTAGTTGGAATATGCACGACACTATTTTGAATTTATACTGTATTTATTTTGCAGGGTTATTTTGTAATTTTTTTTTATATTGTCGATTTGTCATCCATAATTTTATATCTTAATAGGTATATATTAGGAAAAACCACTAATCTAAACTTATTTATTAATGCACATTTGATTCGCTTAATATCTACTTGACTATATGATTATGGATTAGGTATATTTTAAAATAAAGTTCCGAGCAAATAAGGTACGGCCTCACTTTTTCTTTCCTTTTTTTTTCTTTTTTCTTTTTTTTTTCTTTATTTATTTATTTATTTTTTTGTGTAAGGCAAGGTCTCGCTTGATTTGTATAAGAATTGTTTTAAGGGTTTTCATGGGTTTTGTAAGTTATTTAGACTATAGTTAATTTGGTGATTAAGAAAAATTAAGTATTAATGAGGTATAGCGTTAGAATAGTAGTGATGAGTCAATTAATATTAACAATAAAACACTCTTATTTTAGGCAATGTACTTTTACATATTAAAACATTAGCTATCTTCAACCTATATGGGAAATTTTTGCTTACAGTACATTTGGGTGAAGCGCATAAATCGTGCAGAACTATAAGACTTGGTTACACATTGTAAAAGTGATTATCGTAAAATAATTTTTTACAGTTTTCATCATATACTCTTTAAAGTCATAAAATCAAATGAAACAAGACCATAATGAATTTGAATAAATTTATAAAGTTAATGTATATTCTAGTATTTGGAGAGTTTATTTTATTTCATGAGAGAGCAGGATGGGGATACTAGTACACACAAGTTTGAGTGCTTGTTAGAGAATGTGTTAATTAAAAGACTCCGATTGAGAGAATTTTATTTAGGAATGCAAGTTGGATATCAGTGTGAAAATTCATTTTATGTACGATAGTTTATGTTATTAATACTTAGACTTGAATTCCATGGTAACCTAGCTTGTACATAACTACTTATTCTCTAATGCTTTTCAAACCACATGACAGTTCATATAAGTTTTGTGTTGTGTATATCATCCCATGTATGGAGATTTGTGAGGACCAATAAAAAATTCATTATTCGTCTAAAAGGGTTAAAAAAAAATCTCCTCTACTTTCTATGAATTTGATTTTGGAAATCTTTGTGCAAAGCAACATGTGACATTTAAGGGAAGCTTTAAATAGGTCATAAGCAAACCAAAGTACTAGGAACAAATACATAGTTATTGAGATCATTAAGCAGATCATTGTAACCTTCAAATCTCATGTCTCAATCAAAAAATTAGGATAATAAAAAAATCACACTTGTATGGTACTTGTAGAGAAAAAGGTTAATAAATGTACTTCACTCATTAGTTGGACATCGTAGGCTTGTTCTAAATATCCACCATGGAAGTGAGTAATCCTGAACTTAATATTCTTGAATTAAAGGAGCTTAAGTCAAGATTAGTTAGTTAGAGGGATTTAACTATTGGAATAATTAATTACTTATGTATGAATTAAGCTATAAAGAATTTAGACCCATAACTAGTTAATTCGTGAATCTCCAGCAGCCATAATAAAGCCGGACAAATCTATATCATTATAGTATTGATTAATTTATATGATTACCATTAATTTGATTAATTTAAAGAGTTAAATTAATTCATCAAAATAAAGATATTTATTTAATTCAGCCAATGATATGAGGCTAGCTCAAGGTGGAGAATAACCAACTATTTAGACTAATTACTTTTTATTATTTCAAGGTTCAATTTAATGCTTGATAAGCTTTTAATCAGTTTAATTGATCTGGCAAATAAAATGAGTTCTATTTAATTGAATCCTTGAGATGAAGTTGACCTTAGTTCAAAATTAATTAGTTTGACTAATAATTTGCACACGAGAATTCAATTTAAGGAGTTAAATTTGATCTAATTAAGTAGATAGGATGGAGTTAGTTTAATTAAAAATTAATTTATAGGACCAATTAATGAATTGAGCTTCAAAATTAATTGGACTTTGATTGGAATTAAGGTCCAAGTCCAATTATTGCCATTTTTACGTAAGCCAATTAGAGATCCAAGAAGCAAAGATATCGGATAAAAATATCGTACAAAGAATGTATAGAAGTATCGCAAGTTGCACCATTTAGTGGAGTTAAAAAGGAGAAAGGAAGTTACGTCTTGGCATTTAATGGATAGAGGCACTACAAAAGAATTTGTTTTTTATTACAGTTAAAAATATATAGTAAAGAGTAATTAAATATTATAAAAAGTTATTAACTATACATGTGTTATATTTTTTTTAATTGTAGCTATTGCAAGTGGGGTAAAAGTTTAGCCACACTTTTTCAACCATAGCACTTATCTTTAGCCACAAAGTTGTCTTAATTACTAAAAATTTAATGTGTGGTAAAAAAGTTATTAAATACATTGTTATCTTTCACCACACTTCGAAAAATGTAGTAAATATTTAAATAATTTCTAATTACAATTAAATATAGTAAACATAAAATTATTTTAGGGGCTTTTGAAGAATTTTGTTAATAAATTACTTTTTAATTTATACACATGCACCATGAGCTCATTAAAACTCGAACTCTTAACCTTATATTTATGTATTTGAAGATGATGCCATTAGGCCATTGGCCACTTTGTTGCTAATTAGCTAGTTTAAATATATTTGATTAATTGATCAATTTTTTGATAGTAAAAAATATGGGAGGCAAATTTTTATTATACTACCAAACTTGAGTTTTCCTACTATTTTAAGCGACTTTTCTAACTAACTAAATTAATTGTATGATTGATTAATCAAGCATTTTTTTAATAATAGTTGCAATAAAATTTTTAATTTTTTTACCTCTAGTTGTATTAAATAAAACTATGAGTAATTAAGAATGTTTTTGGGGGCGTTTTATTTGTGAATTTAGAATTCAATTAATTTAAATAAATAAATTTTTAATAATAAAAATTGAAAAGAATTTTTTTTACCATAAATATTATTGATTAAACACTGCTTTCAATATATTTTATATTCCTTTTTTAATGAAAAATTTCTATTTAAGATCTTATTCTTTGCTATCAAACTTTCATAACCAATGTTATTTTTACTTCACTAATGAAAGAGGATGATAAATTATCATCTTTTTACCACGGTTTATGTAAACTTATAATAAATGCAATACATTATTCACCACATGTAAAAATTGCGTTAAATAAATATATCTTTTACTACGATAAGATCGAGTATATTATTTAATAGGAGTTTTACTATATATTTAAAATTTTATACTATAATAGAAAAATCATAACAAATAGTCTTTTTTTACCACATTATTTTTATTAAAGTAAAAAATACTATAGTATGAAGCACATTTTCTTGTAGTGAGCTTGTTATCCAATTGGATTAGGAATCAACCACCTAGTAGCTTCTAGACAGAATAACCCCTCTCTCTATCCTTCTAAAGGGGTGGGGGTTAATTCAAGATAAAAAATTTTGCCAACAACTTGTTATGTGGCCCAGCCTCACCAAAAGAATAGTCAGTCTGCCCCAAAGCATCCCATCTTATGCTCGTTTTCAGAGTTTGCAGAATTAAAGCATTTAAAGGCAGCAATCTAAAATCACACACGGAACAAAATCACAAAAACATAGCAATATTAAGGGAAAATTCCTAATCTGTACATTAATTCTCTAAAACTCAATACAAAGGATTGCCAAGCCTTTACACAATAATCTACAATCAAACTCTACTCTTGTGACGTCATGACCATTTTTATAAAACTTTAAAATAATGCTTGCCAGTAGTCATTCCCCAACTGCTACGAACTAACCAATCAAAAGCTAACGTGTGTCAAAGCTTGAAAGAACAAGCTACCAGGTGCCCAAGCCGTTGTCCAAAAAGAAATTGCAATGTGAAATGTCTTTGTAGTTTCTTGAATGAGTTAGACTTTAACCACCCACATTTTGCACACGCCCACACCAACCATCCGTCAATTGCTCTTGTTAACTGTCACCTATGCCAAGCCTTGTCAATATCCAAGTGCCACACACCAGCATGTGCGCCAATTATGTTAGCCAACATCTTATGCATGCATGTCCAACTACGTTTCAAGACTCGTTAGCTACCCCAACGTGCGCCTGTCTTAGTTCATGCCCCAACATGCGCCTATCTTCGTTCTTATCACCCGATTGTGTCCTGCGCAAGTATGCGTCCCGCTCTCAACTACATGCGTACACCATCCCAACATTGCCTGACACTTGGGTATCATGTCCAACCTAATATGCTAATGTTAGCAACAATCAACCTACATGATTGTGCACAGCCCACCACACTCTGTCTAGACTCGTGGCTTAGTTCAATCCTGTTCCACACTAGGAGAAAGTCTTACTTCGCTCCATACCAACACTCATTTGCGCATTAGCATGCTAAGGCTATTGTATCAAGGCCATCAACACTTTAAGGGGCTAAGAGATCAGTTCCTACTTGGAAAGTTTGATGCTAGCAAAGTGAAGGAAAAACAACCCAATTTGTTACTAGATCAAAGGAACAAAAACTTAATTAAACCTAAAGTTCTCAAAATAACCAACAATTGATCAACCATGCTCCTTATTTAGCCCATTCCAAGTCACCACGAGTTTGGACTTCAAAAAAACTTACCAAACTCTTTATACGTCCAATGTCCGCACTTAGCTAGATTTTATGGCTGCTCTTAATTTAACTGCCTTGAAGTCTTAACTTCGCTAGATAAATGTGCCACTACTACTTGATGTTTAAGCAACATAAGCTCCTTTAACATGCACTTGTTCTGAGTTGGCCCACATATTAGTTGATTTCTTTCTCCTTTTCTAAGAAATGTCCCACTCAATTTGCATAAAGCACAAATACCTTTCATCTGTGATCATCAATCCTCTCAAGTATTAAATCGTTCTTGCTTTAGCATTTCGGAAGAAATTAATACCAACCACCATGTCATTGTTGTCTGAAAGACAATCATCAACTTATACTACCTTTTCTAGGCACTGACTTTCAAATCAAAATTTACATTATTCCTCACCATCTTAGTTTCTTTGTTCACAACCTCTATCTAACCAGACTATTTCTCTAAGTTTGGTCCTAACTTTTAAACTTGTTCTTGGCAATGAACCTATGCATGCTCCCTCTCCAATACTTCTTTCACTTCTTTGTCATTAACATAAACCTTTACTTTATATGTGGAAAACATACCTCTTAATACACGTATCAATTGGAGAGTTGAGACCTTCAGATCACCATCACTCTCTATTGATTTCTACCACTACAACCGTTAAAGCATTCAATTTTCGCACTGAGGTCAATCAATCATTGATGGTCCCAATTGTAGATACAACACCTTTTTTTGGCCATATCAGGCACAAATCTAATGGATACTATCTTGATTACATCCTTGGTTTTATCCTTCCCATCCTATTGGACTTTGTGGCATTATTTTCCCTTTACATTCCAGAGTCTTTCTTTTGGTGTTCTCATGCTAGGCCTCCTATAGTGTGATAATCAACCAACCTATTGACAAAGGCCATGGTGGAATGCAAATCCTTCCCTCCTAGATACCTCGATTCAGCTGTGCCAAGGTTGTAGCTTGCCATGAAGTTAAATAACCTGTCTTTGTCAAGCATATCATGTACATCAAACATTAGTGAACTAAAAGTTGTGGCATATTCTCTTACCTTCCTGTATGTCATTTATATGAAAAATTAGATGCACAAGGTAAAATGGTAAAAGAACTAAAAAAGACCCAATGGATCAAAGAAACTAATTAAAAAAAAGGTCGGAGAGTCGAAATCAAACTAAGTCCATTAAGAAGGGCCTCAACACCACAATGGGTTCTGTCCATTAAAAAATGAATTAATACTAAGCACCCAAGAAGAAATTGGACACAAGAAATTATTCGCAAAATAATGTGAATAATTAAGAACTAAAAACTATCCGCACTACATTTCAAAGAAAATGAATCCCAAAATTTGCTGATTATCGAAAAGAATTCCAATTGGCGTAGTATCATTTTGGCACTTTCTTTACTGAAAAAGAATTATTTTCATAATTGTTAATGAAAATATTCTTACTAATGCTAATTACATAAATAAACTTTGCTTTCTTTGTATTAATTTCTTGTAATCAATTGAATTATTTGATGCACTTCCGTATTGCTATCCAGACTAAACTTAAATTACTTGAGGTGCTTGCATACTACTCCTTGGATCACACTCAACTAATTTCGTGTAAACTTACTATCCGACTCTTATGGAAGTATATGGTCGCCATGCGTAAGCCACCATAAACCCCCATAGGAGGTAAGTGGCATCATTTTTAACACTTTTGGCAGAAACCTACTATCCAACTCCCCTAGGAATATATGGTTGTCTTGTATAAACCCACTGTAAATCCTCCTTAAAGGTAAGTCACAGCACCCTTGACTTTTTTGGCGTAAATTCACTATTCGACTCCTTTAGGAGTAGTGGTCACTATGCGTAAGCTCTGTAAGTCCTCTTTGGAGGTAAGTGGTAGTACCTTTGACTCTTTTGGCATAAATACACTATAGGGATTCTTTGAACTATTTGCAGAAATACGAATTCACATTGAACAATCTGACTGACTGCCCAAGCATGAAGCCATATAAAATCTTCTAAGCCATCCACTGAGTGCCCAGCTTTGCAAAAAGCTCTAAGTGAACCATAAATAGTTGTATCTACCAAAAGAACAAATGTAGACTATATTTGAAAAAACTCAAGTAGCCCAGGAAAGATTATGGGCGTTCAGTGCCCAAAGGGTATCTAATGACCGATAGATTGGTAAGGTGCCCAGTGAATGCGGCTTGGCAGAAAGGTCGAGCACACAGTAGAATGGCTGGACACCCCGCATGTGCCTGATGCACGACAGCATATTTGGGCGGCCATTTGTACCACATCTAGATACCCGTCTGATAGTTTCCACAATGACCACTCCAAGCGGGCAACCACGTGCGAAAAAAGTGCAAAAGCTCAACAATATGTACATGATGCAGCGAAAGCAATAAAATTCAAGTAAGATAAATCTTTCCAATGACTCAATGCAAAAAAGAGTACGACAGTGTTCAAATCGCCATAACAAAAACAGGAAGTCTTATAATATTACACATGCAGACATGTACTCTACATGTGGTCGATAATTAGCTATTTAAAGCAAAATAATGGGGGCTTGAAAAAACCACAATTGCTATGAGACCACTCAAAGAGACTCATTGAAAGACACTTTCCTGGCAATGATCATAACTACGCATAGCCGAAAAATAGCGGAGCGCAAATGATGTGATGCAACAGCACATTCCAAAAAATTCCTAAAGAAACATCTCCTCAAAGAGGCTCCGAACTTGACTTTGAAAGAATTTATGAAGATAGGAAGTGAAACAATATTAAAATAAAAAAGCCTACATAAATGTAAATGAAGTCCATCTTGTTGTGGCGATCCATTGTAGAGACACCTACCTCGTGGGTACCTAGAGCAAAAAATAAGAAGTTATTTTGGAAACTATTCTGGCTACAAAGTGATCATAAGCTTGGAGAAATGCTAAAGTGCTTCAAAGAACACAAAACGCAGCAAACGATCCTAAAGAATCTTCTGGACAAAAAGCTCTATAAAAGAATTCAAATCCTATGAGGGCGGGGTATGAGACATGCCTCGACCTCACTGAGATGCGTAAGCCTATGCACTTACGTCCAACCAACTCTCAGTCACTTATCCATACTCCGAGCGAACCTATTCAGACATTTAAGTTGGCATCACTAACTTTTTCATTAATGATTTTCCCATGATATTAATAGTTATGATGGTACCAAATATATCATTCATCGTGTAAGATATTCATACTAGAATAGTCCTACAGTCCTAGACTGAGTTTAGTGGACCACGCCAAATTAGGAGCACTATTTATAGTCGAGGTGAATCAACAGTAACCTATGTAACAAAAAGTGGAGAGTCCTAAGATGGACGAGCCCTTAGTTGGTTAGGATGTGACTGAAGAGAGTTTGTTGGTCATGGGCACTCAAGTAGGATGGAGGATACCCAACGGAGCTACAAAAAAGCAGTTGAAAAATTTTGAGAGAATCTAAAAAATTAGGAAACCTTATTTGTAAGGATGGTCATAATTGGTTAACCATACTTAATTAACGAGTGAGGTGAATACAGGGTTTAGTAAGTCATTGTTTCTTTAATACTATAGCAATTTGTTCCTTTTTTTTTTCTACCTCATAGATAAATCAAATTAATGACATATAAGAATTAAAGAATTTTTATTGGCAACAATACGAGTGCCCTAACGTTGTCTTGTGGCAAATTCCATTGCTTGGAGAAGGAAGTTATTCGATGAATAAATCATGCTTGCATCAGATATCATGGACAAGCAATTTCAAATGTCCTAGACTCAATGTTCACTGCCACTTATAAAAAGAAGCTCCAGTGTCTAAACTTTGTTGCCAATTACATACGAAAGAAAATTCAAGATTTATGTTTTAAAAGAAGATATTAAATAGTAAATGTTTAACAACATAAATTTTTTAATGAACTACTTGTTCAACATATGTAATTGTTGAAAACCGATGAACAAAAATTCGAAGAAAAAAAATCAAAGCTGATAGCCTCTCCCGACCTTTCTCTTTGTAGCATCACATCAGTTGTCTCAATAATATTTTTTTGTACTCCATAATTGAAAAAGGATTCATTACTGTCTGTTCACAAATTTTGTTCCTTTAGGCATTTTTTTTTCAATCAAATTATTTCTCTGACTACTTAAAAACTTACATAGTCATTTTTCAAATAAAATTCTAAGTTAAATAGTCTCACTTAAGCCTAAAATTTTACATTTTGAGCAAAAACAAATTCTTGGCCCTCGATTTAGATTGGAAAAGAAAACACACCCAAAAACAAAAAGAAAAGAAAAGAAAAAGAAAAGATTAGCTTTCCAAGAACATTACAAGATAAAGTAATTATTATAATTCACACCAATATAAGTTTGTCCATTTTAAATTTATTAATATGGTCGAATTTAATAAATTCTTTAAATTTAAAAAGAATAAACAAATATATTAAATAATTTAAATAAACACTATAAAGAATACTTTAAACAAAAATACAAACGTATTATATCCTAAACTGGTTAGAACACACATTTAATAATTTTAAACTACATATATAAGGTTAAAAAAAGGAATCATATTTAAACTAATTTACTAATTTATTTTAATTTATTTTTAAGTTGACCAATAAAATATTTAGTTTGAGAAAGAGGCTGTTGATTTCTTCGAGCGTAGTTGACCCTCTTTGCCAGAACAATAGTTGGATGCACTAGAAAAAGTGAGAGCATGTACGAGTAATTCGTCATTGACGATAAAAATGCATAGCATGAACTATAAAATTAATTTAGATGAATTTGAAATTGATGTTTTTATATTTAATCTTCAGTACGATCAATCCATACTTAATAATTAATTTATATACATTAATTATTTTATAAATAATTTGAAATTAATTTATTATACTTGCAACGAAAATTTTATAGCGACAATATATAATTATTGCTATGAAATTTATTTTCATAGCAATATTTTCGCAACAAATATCTAATTTTTTCTGATAGTGTAACTTCTAATATTTTTTTATGATGAAAATAATGACAATGGCAGAGCAGTTTCCGCCTTCTAAATCCCCCTGCTTGTGGCTGTCATGCCCAGAGGAAAGAGAACATATATATATATATATACACGTACATACATTGTATGTATAGATTTTATTTACATATATGCATGTTACAGGGGTTGGAATGGGCTGGGGTTAGAAGATGGAGTTTTAAAACCCGGAGGTTGGTTAAAACTTGTATTCGCATCATATTATTTTTCCTGATTTGTCATGTAAATTGTAATTCAGAAATTTATTTGAATTTGTACCACTTTATAGTGTTCAATAATAATTTAGAATTCGAATTAATCAAACTGAATTCATTTAAAAATATATAGGTAACTACTGAAACATTTTGATATTAAATATATAGATTTCATTTGTATAGTTATATAACTTTTGTTAAGTTTAATAGTTAACTTGCAATTATTCAAGTTTAAATGATTTAAGTCTAATATTTGGTTTATATATCTATGAACAATTAAATACTTATTTATGATACTTATAGGTTTTGTTTACAATGAATCATCACTTATGTTGCAAATATTTTATGATACATTTTTCTTCATACATTTGTTTGAATCGATCAGACAATATTTTCACCCCTCATCAATATTTAAAAGCTTGAGTTCTTATATTTTTTTTATTTTGAGCTCCAAAAAGAACAATTTAAGATAATTAAACGCTTCTCACAAATGAAATAAAAAATATACTGTCATAATACTAATCATTGATTAAAGGAAAAAAATAGTAAGGAACACATCATGTCCTTACACTCATGGGCCTTATATGCATGAGTGGATTGACTCAAAAGGATAACTAGCTTTCTTACCATTTCCAAAAGGCTCCCAACAGGTTTTTTTCGCGCACAAGAAGGTTGACGTAGCGAGAGGATCCAAAAGACATTCTCGAACTAATCTTGTCATCATTTCTTATTCTATATGCCCTAATTTTGCATGTCATTTAAAAAATCAAAATAACATAAATAATAAAAGAAACACAATCGTTTGATAACTTAAGCACAAAGAATCTATCAGTAATAGAACTTGATCCATAAAAGACTTCACCAAAAATTATAGACAAATTTGTTTCTACGTTCACATAAAAAAGAGAAAAGACTAATGTAAAAGCACGGTCACCAAGAATAAATTACATTGAATGACAGGCGGCGCATCACTGAGGAGAGAATGAGCAATAAAAACATGGAGCAAAAGGAAGAACTTAGAAAGCTAGAAATAAGCTTCTTTGGCTTGCTGCAGTCACGAGCGAAGTGACCAATTTGCTACAATCATAGCACTTGATCTTACTTGAGTTCTTATTCCCCCGCCGCTTGCCTCAACGACGCAATCATAGACTTACGCCTTGTAGGGCCAATTTCCCACTCTAGTCATAGCTTTATCTAGCACTAATTTGCTTATTCTAATGTTTGATTTTATTAGATTTATGCTAACTAGCATATGTAACAAGAACAGTTGCTTTTGTACATGCTAACTTTCTATGATCAGCCTGAGCTTACGGTGATTAGCACATTATCTAATATCTTGATTTGCTCGTTAAATATTAACACAAGTTAAACATATTCCTAAACCTGCTCTCTAATCGTGCCCCGAAAACTTAAGGATTTACGTCTAATTTTTGAAATTATCTTATCATACCTTTCATCAAATAAAGTTATTGAATCATCGGGTATCTTCGGTGAAATACTTATTAGTTTAATTTAAGGGTGAATGTCCTGAATTGGTAGCCAGGTGCTACCATGCATGACCTTCAACACTTCTTATAGTTATCTAGTCGTAGTATAATTCTCAAATTCTTAGATTAAATTATCATGCATGTAGCTCAAATATAATAAAGTGTGCATTATATCTTAATCTACCTACTTATTGAGTAACCATATCACCAAAACACTGAGCAATTTGTCTATTTTTTGGCATGACAAGTTAGAATATGGAAGTGGTGAGATGCAAAAAAATTTGTTTCTTTGTATAGTAAGTATTGAATTCTTCCATGTCATACGGCATAATATTGTCCATCAAATTTATCGCTAATATGAAGGTCAAAAGAAGTTGTTAGAGTCTCAGTATTTGTACTATATGTGCAGTTATATTAAGTATTGATCTAATACTTTATTTCAAATTCAAGTGAATTTTATTATTTTCTCTAATTCAGTAAGATCGAAAATTCACCATCAGAATTAATAGTAATCATCCACCAAAATGAAGATCAAAATTTTCAAATCCAAAAACAACAGAACTAGAAATCCATAAACAAACTATATATATATATATATAATGTATATACAAAAGCATATCTTTCTTATACTTTTTATTTTTTTAATTAATATGTTGATTTGAAAATTTTTCATAATCGACATTATATAACTAAAAGCATGCCTAATAGAAAAGGAACTCATCTCTCACTCTCTTTTTGTTGAACTGAAGTATATGGATACTTAAAAAACTTATCCAACTTTGACCAAATAAAAAGATACTATTTATATAAGAAGGATTACATGTGGTCTAAATTTCATGAATGTTTGCATCTAAATTATGAATTTTATTGTATCAAATATAAAAATAAATAACTATTCAATACATTCAATTACTTGAAAAATGCAAGATTTAGCTCTACTCTGATACCAATATTGGAAATTAATGTGAGTAGAATGATATTATTTTCTGTTGAATGGAAAATTCTTGAACATCACTTTGCATTAAAGTTTGCTCACAAAATTTTGAATATATGTGAGCTTTATTCCTTAATTCAAGATTCCAAAGTACTCTCTCGACTTGCCTCATAGGATTGCTACTATGGTTTCCATTGCCCTACACAAGTTGATTTCTAAAAGCCAAACATTTAATGATATTTCAAGAGACTAGATAAAGAAGCAAATGTTGAGCAATATGGAGATTAGAGTATTCATATGAGGAAAGAATTACTCAAATTGTCTCTTCTAAATTCTTCAGAGTGGAGCATCTTAAAAGCAAGTCTTTATGCAAAAGGAAGGCTCCGAGTTTGTGACAAGTGTTATCAATTTAGGTGTACAAGGACTCCTTGCACAAGAAAGGATTATCAATTTAAATGTAAACAAGGATTATCTACACAAGAAAAAGTAAATCTAATAACAAGTGTTATTCATCTAAATTTGAATGTAGACTTCTTATATAAGAAAATGTCCAAATCTATAAAAATTGTAGTAACATCTAAATCCATTCAAGTATAAATATTTATTAAATTATGGTCAAAATCCACTCTAATTCGTAGTTTGATAAAAAGCAAAGCTTACAAGAAAGTCCCATGAATGTCTTGTCATTACAAAGCTCAATTTCCATCAATTTTTTTCATTCAATTATTTCCATTAGTTGGCGAACCAAGTGGCCGTCTAATAAACTCAACCAAACCAAAATAGTTGCTCATTTAAAATTGTAGCACATTAGAGTTAGTCTAGGAACATATACATATATAGTCTAGATATATATATGATGTCACAAGTGATGACCTCAATATATTCGATACTGGTTAAGAGGTCGATCGGTGATATGGACTTGGTTAGGTGTGCGCTAGTCAAGTAGTAGAGTAGGTCTTGAGTTTTGAGGGTCTTGAGGTAGGACTCGAGGGAAAGAAAGAAGATAGGAGATAGATCTCTTCAATGGATCTTGGGAGCATTACATGAGGGGGTATTTATAGTGTCAAGAGTTATTCAGTTAATGTTGTGAAGATTTGGTAGACCACATGGCAGCATTGGATGGATAGGATTCTTTTTGTTTTTGGATGTAGGTCAGGTGGTTGGGTTGATCGCATAGGAAGATGCGGACCCTCCAATGTATTGCTAAATTTAATTAAGTAAATGGACATTTTAGTCTTTTAGAAATTCTTCCTTTATCATTAATCCCCCAACTTCATTATTTATGAGAAAGTAACTTATAAATGATGACGTTTATCAATGCCGTTAAATTCTAATGATCCTTTCATCCAATTCGTCAAATCTTCACTATTTCGCTTCATCTCCCTCTTTGGATCTGTCACAAGTTTTAAGGGGGTGTTCTTTATAAATTGCATCCCCCAGTCTCATTCCTCCTTTTATTTTCCTACTCCAAAGCTCAAAGCCTATATCAAAACTTCGACCTTCCAACATCTTGCTCTTACATTTTTCTAGCATTGAGCATGTTCATTAGTAGGTACTATTCTACTTTTTGTCCTTTTAATTCCATTCTTTTATTAGTTATTATATTTATTTCTATATGGCTCAAAGTTTTTCCTCTACTTCTTTATCAATGATAATAGTTAGAGCTCTTAGTCGAGCTCCTCGACCTTGGACTAAAGCATAACAAGGGATTTTCTACCCTAAGAACTCCTACATCTTTATTCTTTGTCGATCCTAATGACCTAGATGATCCCTTAAATGCCCCTAGCAAAATAGGTCATAAAGTTTTTTCTTTCCTTTGGAGTAAATTTTTTTATCCCAGATAACTATAGAATAATAATATCTTAAGCTGGGTAAAAAATATATAAACCTCTGCCTAATTGCTCGGCCTTTCACATTTCTATGCTATAAGCAGGGTTATGGTTCGCTATTATAGAACTAGTGGCCAATATCATTAGGACTTTATGTGTGCGTCCGACCCAATTGGCTCCCAATTCCATTCATCATATTTTAGGTTTTATTGTCATCATGCATTATTTCAATATTGAACCTTCTTTGTTAATTTTTAGTACCTATTCCATATTATCCCCTCTACTCACTCAGGACATTAAGGGTTTTATTATATAACTAACCAATTTTTTGAGCTCTATTTGTTTTAGCACAATAAGTGGTTTTATGTAGAAGCTTCCCCACATAATACTTGGAATGTTCCTCGTGAATGGCAGGATAACAAGTCAACCTTCTTTTCTAATGAGGAGTCCTCTTAGGTCGAAGGTTTTGTCGAGGGGCATCTAACTGCTTAATAGTTCGACTTTCAAGAGATTTCTAGTAAAGAAACACTTAAGCTAGTCAACCTTTCTTCTGCTAGGCTTCGACCTAGAAGAACACTTGGTAATTTTTATTCATTTCTTTTGATTTCAATATTCTCTAAAATAAAAGAAAGTGGAGATTGCAGCCACTAAGAAACCCAAATGAGGTAGAGAGACTTCTACACTAGATGAAAGTTCAAGCCCTATTGCTCCATCCGATAACACCAATTTGTTGTCAACTGGTGCAACTTCCCAATGTGCTCTGGGCATTGATCTTCCACCCATGGCGCCCATACCCCCTTAGGTCAGTTCTGCTAGATGCTAATTAGGTTGTGGGAGTTGCTAACCCTTCTATTAAGTTGTTGGAGAAAGATGATCCAACTGTTCAACATGAGCTTTCTTCTCAGCCTAATGAATATGTTCCTATTCTTACCGCTGCTAAAGCCAAGGAAAATCTCAAAGGTGAGCCCTCTTGTATCAACTTAGACAACCGATCAACCCATTCAAGTGGTCTTATTATTCACCTAAAGCATCAACAAATTGAAGTGGCTTCTAGTAGTCCCTAGATTGCGCCTACCATGTCAATGATAGTACTTTGGAGAGGGTTTGCCAATTGACCAAGAGATTGGAGGTTCTATAATTTTTTGGTCAGCAAAAGGCCCTCCTACCTCAATTGCAATCAACCTAATATTTTGACAAGTGAAGTGGATGGTAGGACTTATGACCTCTATAGTAGCTGCATATGAGAAGGAGATCAAGCACTCCTAATGTCGATCCCCTTTTGCTTGATTAAGGAGCACTTAGCCCACAACTTGATACAAGTATTTTACTTTCTTTCTCATATTTTGCTTTTGTTTTTAGTGGTTAGTTTGAACTTTCTATTTGTTTGGTTAATTGTTGTGCTTAAGCCACAACTTTTGCCTATCAATTAGCCCTATAGTACACTTTTTCCTATGATCATTATATGGTCGTTAAGGCTTTGGTTGACAACTTGAATACTGGGCTTGAAAGGCTCTAAGGTGAAATATGTGCTTTCCCCAAGGAACTTGAAAAAAGCATCAGAACTAAAAATGCTACTTTAAAGAAAATGGATGGGAAAATCTCTGTTTTAGAAAATGAGATCTCTAAGCTTCGATCTGATCTTGTTGACTCCCACAAGAGAGTTGTTGGCCTGTCTTTCCAGTTAGACTTGGAGAAAAAGAAACAATTTGAAGCAGGTCGAAAGAAAGGTTTCGATGACTATCAGCAATCATTGTCTTTCAAAGATAAACTTCATGAGGCATGTCATGCTAGCATTTGAAACTTCATGTAATCTTAAGTCTTCACTCTTGTTGTTGCACATAAGGCCAGTGCCGAAGGCCTTGACAACTTTTATAAGTGCTAAAATTAACTCACAAAATTGGGTAGGTTGAAGAAGGATTTTGATTTAGACCTACTTGATCCCAGCAAGAGAGACGACCTGGAGGCATATCTTGATATTTCGCTCCCCAATTTGTCCAAGGAAGAATTTGGTTATATCTTTCAGAAGTTATCCAACCCAAGAGGTGAGACATCTATAGTTAACTTGATGTTAGGAACTATTGAGACATCTTTGTAGTTTTTGTAATCTTGTATCGACACCTTTAAATATCTTTAGAGTTTTGATATTTTGTCATGCATCGACCTATTTTTGAGCAGCCTATAGAATTGTGAGTTTGTGGTCACACATATGATTATTAGGGTATTTTGTATGGTGTTTCTTAGACTTTCTCTAATCAATGGATTTTTTGTTTTGTTTATCATTTGTTTTAAACCTTTTTCAAATTTGCTATTATGTAGCTTGGTTTTTGACTTCTCAGATCCTTGTTATCTTTGCTAGCTATTACTTGTATGTATTCCTTAGAAATGATACACAAGATAAAAAGAAGGTACAAACAAGAATAATAATGATAGTAAATGAAAATAGAGATGATACCTCGACATATTGGATATCTTAGTTACAATAAACCAATACATACTGAGGTAGTGGTGGATATGTGTTAAATCACATAAATAATAAGGCAATAGTGAAAGCTTAAGGTCAAGATTATCTTTACACTTGGAACTTTTTTAAGTTTTGTATTCCCTATGGTCGTGTCAGGTCTTTTCTGTCAAGTGTTTGTAGTTTGTATGTCCCATTCTTCGCTACTTTCATGACCTTGAATAGCCTTTTCCAATTGGGGTCTAATTTAAAAATATGTTTTGAACTTCTACCTTTCTTAGGACCAAGTCTCCTACTTTAATGCTTTTGGCTCTTATCTTTCTATTCATCTCACTATAGTAGCTCTTGCCTCCTCAATGAAATCCAGGTCAAAAGCTCATTTCTCCATGTTCTCTTATTGATTGAATTCTTGTACTTTAAAAGTTTCCACTCTAATTTCGACTGGGATCAGTACCTATAACCTATAAACCATGTGAAATGAGGTTTCTTCTGCTGAAGTTTTAGGAGTTGTCACATAAGCCCATAATACACTAGGAAATTCATCTACCCATGATCTCTTTGCTCCAACTAATCTCTTTTTTAGATTATTCAGAAGAGTTCTATTGGTTACTTCACTCTAACCATTAGCCTAAGAATGCCCTACAAATGTGAAATTTTGTTGTATCTTTATTTCTTTGCATTATTGCAAGATCTTCTTCCCTTGGAACTATGTGTTATTATCCAAGATAAGAATTTGGGAAATCCTAAAGCGACATAGTATGTTCTTCCAAAGGAAATTCACAACCTTTATTTCCAAAATCTTCATAATTGCTTTAGCTTCAACCCATTTGCTAAATATTCAATTGCCATAATGTCATATTTTTTCTGCCCTTTAGCTTAAGGAAAAGGTCCCACAGTGTCTGTTCCTCATAGGTTGAATAGGTATGAAGCCTTTATTGGCTTCATTTCTACCCCTGGTTTATGGATGAAATTAGCACACAACATTCTCAACTTTTTTTGACAAACTCCATAGCATCTTTCACTATTGTTGGCAAACATTATCCTTTTCTGGTGATTTGTTAGGCCAATGCTCAACCTCCTGAGTAGTTCCCACAACTGCTTTTATGTATTTCTCTTACAACATAGTCTACTTAGTTTGCATTTGAACATCTCAACAGTAATCCACCAACAGACCTTTTGTATAATTCTCTCTTCCATATTGTAAACTTTAGTGCTTGCTTTTATACTCTCCTCGTTGCTTTTGGATCTGTTGGGAGGGCTCCATTTCCCAAGTATGCTATTATCTCTTTTTTCCAATCCTCTTGCTTAGAGCTTGTTAGTTTAACAACCATGACCTCTTTTATAGAGATCTTTAGGTCATGAATTGTAGGCTCCTCCGATGTGATTATTGCTACTCCTTTTGTTCTCAAGTCACTGATCATGTTGGCGAATTTCGATAATGAGCTAGCCCTCTCATTTTTCAACCTCGGTATCTATATTAAATAATAGAATTTTTTTCATTTTATCTATTAAGCCTTTTAACTTTTGCAGGTATTTTTATATTGTCTCTTCCTTGGTCTCATATACTCTATTGAATTGGTTGGCAATTAGTTATGAGTTAGTGTACATAACAAGGTTTTTGATCTCCAGCTCTAAAGCCATCTTAAGTGCAGCTATTATAGCCTCATACTCCGCCTCATTGTTGGTCACTTGGAATTAAAGTTTTAATGCAAAGTCTAATTCATCTCCTAATGGACTGTGGAACCAGATTCCAGCTCCACCTCTTCAAACCATCGAGGATCCATCTACGTGCACCAACTATCACTAGGGCATAAGAGAGTGCACCTCTTTTAAGTCATCTTTCTTCTCTTCTCCTATTTTTGTTAAGAAATCGACTAACACCCGTACCTTCATCATTATTCTACTTTGGAACTCGATGGAAAATTCACTTAGCTCTACCACTTATTTCACTAGTTTTCCCGACAGGTCTAGCTTTTACAATATTTTCCTTGGAGGTTGGTTCATCAAAACCACTATATGAAAAGCCTAAAAATAGTGTCTCAACTTTCTTGCCAACATAAGTAATACTAATGCAAATTTTTGTATCTCGTTGTTTCTCTTTTCAATACCTTGTAATACTTGTATAATATACAAGTTTGTGATGCTTTGCAACCACCTTAGCTATTACTAAGCAGACGACCTCTTTTGTCACAGCCATATACAAGTATAGAGACTCTCAATCTAAGGTTGTCTCTAATAGAAATGATGTGCAAAAGTATTTCTTTAACTTTTAGAAAGTATGTTCACATTCTTCAGTCCATATAAAGTCTTTGACATTTCTCAATGTCTTGAAGAATGGTAGGCCTTTTTCAGCTAAGCTCACAATGCAACTTCTTAATGCAACTGTCTGACCTGTCAATTGCTGAACCTCTTTTGTGTTCCTAAGTTATGGCATTCTCAAAATAGCCTTTATTTTTCTAGATTGGCTTTTGTACCATGCACAGTAACCATGTACCCTAGGAACTTTCCACCCCTAATTTCAAGAGTGCATTTAGAGGGGTTCAACTTCAATCTATATTGGCATATGATGTTGAAAGCTTCCTTTAAATGTTCAATGTGCTATTCTTCTTTCATACTTTTTTACTAACATATCATCCACTTAGACCTCTATAGTTTGACCTATTTGTTCTTAGAACATCTTGCAAACCAATCTTTGGTAAGTGATGCTAGCATTTTTTTAACCCTAAAGGTATTATTTGATAATAGTATACTCCATTCTCAACTACAAAGGCCATTTTATCCATGTCCTCGATGGGTATATATATTTGGTAGCATCCTTGATAAGCTTCTATCATGCTTAGAAAAGCACAACCCATTATTAAATCCACTAATATATATGTTCTAGGTAAATGATACAATCTTTGGGACAGATCTTGTTTAGATCTATACAATCTATACACATTCTCTTTCTTTCTCTTGGCTTGGGAACCACAATGACGTTAATTAACCACCTGGTAAACTAAATCTCCATGATGAAGCCTACCTCCGACAATTTTCTTACTTCTTATTCAATGGCCCTATTTCTTTTGACTCCAAAGTTACACTTTTTTAGTTGAATAGGTTGAGCATTAGGGTCTACATTTAACCTATGAACAATCACTTTTAGGCCTATCCCTTTGAAAGGTCCCTATGCAAACATATATATGTTTTCTCTGAGAAATTAAATCATCATTATTTCTAAGTTTGGGTAGCCCAGCTAAGCGTACGTCTGTGTGGTCATCCATTGGTCCACTGGTTGTAACTCTATTTGTTTATGATCAAAAGGCTCGACCCTTCTCTTTTTACTATCCTCTTGTCTTATACTTGCAAGCAACTCCATATCCCTAAGTGATTCTACCCTTATGACTTTATTTTCTCTAGATTTAGGCTTGGTTAAAGATATATTGTAACACATACAATCAATCTTTTAATCGCACATTACCTCCCCTATGCCAAACTTGATCGAAAATTTCATTTTCAAGTGATATGTCAACACTACGGCTTGAAATTGGTCAAGTCCTAGCCTACCCAATATTTCATTCTATTCAAATGGGTAATCAACCATCGAGTACTTTAAAATTATTTTCCTCCTCTTAGGTTCTATTCCTAATGAGATGGAAAGGTCGACTGTTCCTAACGACATAATTTCTGTCCCTCTAAATTCTACCAAAAAGAACATTGATTGGTCATATGGTCATGTCATCTAAATCCATTCTTTTCAGTATGCTAAGAAAAATTATGTCCACAAAGCTACCATTGTCCACGAATACCTTTTGAATTGAAAAATTAGCTATGTCGACAATTATTACCATGGGATCATCATCAAACTATAACACTCCTTCAAGATCATTATGGTTGAAGGTTATGGGTTCTGTGTACTTTTCCAAGATAAGTACATGTGTGCTTCTTTGATCTACTTAGGCGTATCATTTTTGGGTATTACAAGAGTCCCCACAAGTAAGTCTGCCCGTTATCATGTTTATGAAATCATTTTTAGGGAGGTTATCATCATAACAAGGGTCATCATTTTTCCTTTTATCTTAGTGTCTCCCATATTTGTGTATCTCCTTGAAGGGTTTTGAATATTACTTTTTGAACAATCTCTACGATACTATCTAGCTTTCGACCTATCATGCATATTTTTAGATGTAGCACAAATTCCTTCAAATACCTTTGTTTGATTAGCTTTTCAATTTCGTCTTTCAAATAATGATAATCTTTTGTGTTATGTCCTTTATCATGATAAAAGGCACAATAATGTTTTGAATTCCTCTTGTTTGGCATGTCTCACTGTTTTGCTTACCATCTCAATATATCCGATAAGGCACTAGCAAACATGCTTCCACTCTAGTAGTTCACAAGGGTGTATAATGATGGAATTTTGGTCAGAATGGGGACCTTTGCAGTTTTTTTATACCTAGGTTTGCCCATCTCTTCTTTCCTTTGTGATTACAGCCTCAAGACATTTTTCAACCATTCCTTATCCTTCATTACATTTATTTCCTTTTCATGTACATAATTCTCCATCACTTCCATGAGGGTTTCAACATTGGGGGTGGTTTCCTCACCAATGTAGATGCTAATAGGCCTTTCTTAAGGCTATGGATTAATATACTAACCATTATCTCTATGCTAAGGTTTGGCACCTCTAAGACATTATTATTGAAACAACTCATGAAAGACCGAAGGATCTTCCCTCTATTGTGTGGTGAATATATATGTAGTTAGGCTCTTGGACTTCTTTTTACTAGAAAAGTGGTACAAAAACTTTTGGCATAATTGGTCATATGTTACCACCATTCTAGCTAGCAGTGAAGTAAACTATTCTTACGCTCGACTATATAAGGTGGTGATAAACACTCTACAATTGATAGCATCAAACAGTCCATACATTTGTATCATATGTTCAAATACTATTAAATGTTCTTGATAGGGGTGTTCGAAACCAAATTAACCCGAACAAAATCAATCAAACCAGTTGAAAAAATTGAAAATCGATAAAAACTCAATTAAATTATTTTTTTTTGTTTAAAATTTGAAAAATCGGATGGTTTGGTTCAATTTTCAGTTGGCAAAGCCAAAACCAAACTAAACTAAACTGAATCAATAGTATATTACTAAAATCTCTATTTTTATATGTTTTGCCAAAAAATGCCCAAATTGTTTTACTTAATTACCTCCCACCCAAGCCGTATTTTCAACTTAATTGAATTCCTAACCAATAACCCTCCCGTTGTTAACCAACTCGACTTAACAACTTTTGTGCTCTCTTACTCTTATTCTCGAACCCAATCAAAGCCAAGTCCTACACACCACACACCACGTCGATGCCATATCTCCACTACGATGTTTGAGGTAAGTAATTGAATTATATGATATTTGTAATGAGAGAACTTTTGGTTGGAACTAAAAGTATCTAATAGATGAAAAGATGACATTAAAATTTCATCGAACTATGCTTTTTTACTTTGCACAAAGATAATAAATTTATATTCCAAATTATTTTGTATTTCTTTAAGAATTTTCTTTTTCTATTTTTCTTATTTTGATTTTTTTAACACAAAATAAATTGAGTGTATTCAAAAAGTATTGGTTTTTAGTTCAATAGTTCTTACACATTATACTTGGGAGAGACTTTAGTTGTAATATATAAGGTATTTATATTACAAGTGTTCTGTGCTCATGGTTTAATTTGGCTAGATAATTTTTCTCCTTTTCTTAAACTGAAATTTTACACTTGAGGTGCTATAATACTAAGTTAATCAACTTTTTTATTATGCTTGATGCTTATTTCAAATAAATTGACTATTTCAAACTAACTAAGAAGTTAAATATGCAATGTTCTCTTATTTGCATCTTAGTGGTTTCTTTTTCTTACAAATGTATTTTTCTTATTATCTATATTTATGTTATTTTAATTCTCACATATGCAAATGGATAATACCTACGAGAGTGAGAGAAACATTGTTAAAAATGCAGAATCTATAAGGTCTTCAATAGAGAAAAGTGAGGCACAAGCTGAAGCCTAAGTTTCTAAGTCTGATAAAAAGAGAAAGGTTGGAGAAACTTCTGTTGACGACAACACTAATAATAATAAGGGTAAGAGAAAACCCTCTAGACCTGGATCTTGGGCATGGGATCACTTTACAAAGGATCCTAAATCTAAGGCATCAAATCCTAGGGCTAGATGTAATTAGTGTGGCACTAGTTATACTTGTGATACACAAAAAAATGGTACAACTAATATGAGAAATCATTTTTTGACTCAATGTAAGAAGTTTCCTAGGGTGTTATTGGACTCTAGTCAAATGACACTCTATCTCCAACAACTACAAAAAGAAGAGGGGAAAGGGATTGGTAGCAAACTTGCTGCAATACCTTTTGATGTTGATAAATGTAGACAAGCACTTGCTAAGATGATTACTGTAGATGAATTATCATTTAAATTTGTTGTGAGAGAGGGATTTTTGATATTTTATAAGTGTTGTGCAACCTAAATTGTCAATTCCTGCAAAGGTCACACTTGCTATGGAGTATTGGAATCAATATATAAATGAGAAACATAAGTTGAAATATGTACTTGGCCAATCAAATAAGAATATTTGTCTTACAACTTATTGTTGGACTTCTATGCAAAATTTGAATTATCTTTGCCTTACTACACATTTCATTGATCATTATTGGAAATTGCAAAAGTGGATTCTCAATTTTTGTCTTATAAGCATCACAAAAGGGAAACAATTGGTGGAAAAATTGAGAAATGCCTTTTAAGATGGTGGATATCTCGAGTTTTCATTATAATTGTTGATAATGCTAGCTCTAATCATGTTGTTATTTCTTATTTGAAAAGTAGAAAGGAATTGGAATTGACATCCATTAAAAGGAGAATATTTGCACATTAGATGTTGTTCTCATATTTTAAATCTTGTTGTTAATGATGGATTGAGGGACATGCATGATTCAATTAGTAAGATTAGAAATGTTGTTAGATATGTGCATGCTTCGCCTAGTCACATGGATCGATTTAGAAATTTGATAAAGGAGGCTTGAATACAAGAGAAATGTACCTTGCAACTAGATGTTTCTACTAGGTAGAACTCCACCTTCATTATGCTTGAAAGTGCTTTAAAGTTTCAAAAGGCATTTAAAAGATTAGAAGAGCGGGATACAGAATATACCTTGATGTACTGTGGTATTCCAAGGAATGATGATTGGGATAGTGCAAAGGTGTTTGTTAGGTTCTTGAAAATTTTTTATAATGTAACTAAGAAAGTATTGGGTTCTTTGTTTGTAACTTTTTCTCAATATTTTCATGATTTTTGCTTGATATTGAATACAATTAAGACTTGGGTTAGGAGTCTAGATCCATTACTTGGGAGTATGGTTGAAAAGATGAAATCTAATCATGATAAGTATTAGGGTAACATTAAAAACGTCAACATGATGATTTGTTGCTGTGGTTCTTAATCCTCGATACAAGTTGTGCCTTGTAGAATGAAGCTTTGAGAAGCTTTATGAGAAAGAAAATGCTAATTTTTTGAGTGGAAGAGTGAAAGAAACATTCAACAAATTGTTTGATAGCTATAAGCTATTTAATGGGGTTGGTAAATCTCAAACAATAACACAATCCTCACGTGAGATAGAGATAGTAGAGTTGACAACCACAAATAATTCATTTTCTATGGAGTTCGAGAAATACATGCATCTTAGCAAGAGCATGAACAAGAATGAGGTAGATTTATATATTATGGAGGCCTTAGAGAAGACAACTCATAATTTTGACATCTTGAATTGGTGGAAGGTAAATTCTACCAAATATTCAACTCTTGGCCAAACAATTAGGGATGTATTAGCTATGCATGTGTCTACAGTAGCTTTGAAATCAACTTTTAGTACTAGAGGAAAGGTACTTAATAATTATAGGAGTTCTTTAACTTTAAAGACAGTTGAGGCCATAATTTGTACATAAAATTGGTTTTGCTCCAGTTTATTATCTATTGATTTTGAAGAGCTTCTTGAAGAATTTGAAAGGTTGGAGTTAGGTATGTAAAACTATCTTTTTCAGTTATTAATCTATTTCTTAACTTCATTCATGATTATTTATTGATGAAATTTATTTTAGTATTCTATGTTTTCTAGAATTTGCACCATCCCCACAAGCTAATGAAGAGGATTTTGATGTTGGATCTAATTAATTCTATTTTGCTATCTCTTAGGTACGGATTGCTAAAAGTTAATTGAAACTATAATATGTATGTTACCTTAATGCCTTGTTGACGTTGGCTAACATTATAGTTTTCAATTTTAGGTATATGTGGTTAGTTTGGTCCCTTAGATAATTCTTGTGATGGCTAGATCTTTTGGTGTGTTGTTGTGGCTGAGCATCTTTTGTTGTATTACTATTAGAATTTAAGTGGAAATGTAATTTGTATTTTGGCATTTGCTTGTCATATCTTTGGGAGTTTTAGACTTTATAAGTTCAGTTTGTAATTCCATTTGAATAATAACAGTTTATTTGTGTTTAGCTATCATTTGTCTAAGATATTTTGTTTAATGAATTTCTGGAAATGGAACTCCAACAATGAAGAAACCCCTTCCACATCCCTAAGCTTGCTAGCAATTTAAATGCTTGATCAAATTTATCTTTGGGCTTAATGTTGTGGTTGGTTGGCTGTTCTGTTGGCCTTTAGAATCTTGTTGGTTTTATAGTTGTAAGTCTTCATGCATTTTGGTTACTATGCATGAGATTTTGTGATGGAACCTTATTCAAAAGGTGTGAACTAAAGTTTGGATACTCAGTGAAAGGAAGCTTTTCTTGCTATAGAGTTTTGAGGTGCTGTAATTGCACATGTTCTTTTGAAACAAAAATACTCTATTGTGGCTCATTTATTTTGCTGGTTTTAAACAGACTTTTGGACCCAATTTACTTATATTTTTAGTTGTATTTTGCTGCTAAAAGTCAACCTACCTAACCTTTTCTACTAATTGACAAATTGCATTAGAGTTGGTCTCTTTACTACCAAATGTGGGTATTTTGTGATGCTCAATTTTTGTGATGATTTGGGGACTCGAAATCAACTTTAAGTAGGTCTCTTTTGCTGCCAAATTAGTTTTTGTGATTGCCAAATGTGTTTATTTTAAATTTGCATTTTGAAAAGTTGCTTATTTTAATTTGCATTTGTAACTTTCTCTTGGTATCTAATATATATCATGAACTTTTATTAAAAAAAAAAAAAAAGGTTTTTGCAAGTTAATTTATATAAGAAATGAAATGGGTTTTGTTTCATTTATACTTGAAAATTGAAATTCTCAAAAATTAAAAAATCAAACCAAACCAATAAAATTCAGTTTGGTTTGGTTCGATCGATTCTCCATATTGAACAAACCGAATAGTTGGTATTACATCATAATTGATTGGTTTGGTTTGGTTAAAATTTTTCCTAAAACCTAACCAAACCAAACTGTAAATGCCCTCTAGTTCTTGAGTGCCTGTATTCCCTTTATACCTTGGGGGGTCAGGAATCTTAAACCCTACTAGTATCGTCTCTAATAAGATTTCAGCACTGAAGGAAAAGCCTCTCTTTTGTAGATGGATCCCAATTGCTCTCTCTTCTTGATTTCCTCCAACTTCCAACTCAATTGTTCCACTTGGTCACCAATCACTTGAAATTCCATTTGCATTTGTTCTTTTGTGTGTCATTCAACTGACTTCATTCCCCTGCTTTTGGTTGCTAGTTGCATCTTCTTCTTTTTCTCTCTTTTCATAGCTCTCATCTTCTCAAGAATTTTCCTCGCTCTTGACCACCCTTTCCTTTCACTTGTTCTGAGGGTTTTTCCCTAAATAGTTGCCTCATGAAAGGGGGTTGGGGATGTTAGAATGGCACTTGCAAACCTCACATCTATAACTTTATTCGTCGTTGCTTCTATTAAAGCATGTAGTTTCGATGTAGTGATCCCCACCACAGGTTCAGGTTGAGTTCTGAGAGTTGTTCACTGTAGTGAAGGTGAACTAGTTCTTATCTCATGTGTTTCCACATTCTTGCATGGTGTTGCTATCATAGCATTCTATTCAACTCCAAGTTCCAAACACTCAACCCATTTTCCACAGATGGCGCCTACTAATATCACAAGTGATGACCTTAGTATATTTGTCATTGGTCGAAAGGTCGACGGGTGATATGGATTTGAGTGAGTGTGTACTAGTCAGCTGGTCAAGTAGGTCTTGAGGTATGACTTGAGAGAGAGAAAGAAGGTGGGAGATAGATCTCCTCAAATGATCCCTGGAGTATTAAATAAGGAGGTATTTACAGTTATGGTTGAGTTGACTAGGATTTATTCGGCTAATGTGGCAAAGATCCTAGTAGGCCATGTGGCGAGATTGGATGGATAGGATCCTTCTGGTTTTTGGATGCAGGTTGAGTGGTTGGGTTGACCTATTTAGGAAGACACAGGCCTCCAATGTGTTGGTAAATTTAATTAACAAAAGGGGCATTTTAGTCTTCTAAAAATTCTTCTTTTATAAATATATATGTGTGTGTGTGTGTGTGTGTGTGTGTATAGGGTGTTGAAAAGTCTTCGACTATTGGCAGGATAGTTTGATATATACTTATTTTATAGTTTATTTTGTCTATTTAAATAATGAAAATTTATATTTGACTTATAACAAGACAACACTGAGTGCTAGATTGTTTGTATTCTAAAATATCAATTTTCATTTAACAATATTTCAAAAATAGAAAATGCAACTATTTGTATCAGTTTTAATGAAATCATTTTCATACCTGTAAACCATCATTTTCAAATATATAATACCTACTAATTTAAATAATTATAATCAACTAACTAATTATGTATTAATTTATTATTCTATTATTCCAAGATAATGGTGCCTTCAGAAAATTTAATAATAATTTTCCATCGCATCATTATCCACTTACTTATTAATTAATTATTTTTTCTTTCTTTTTATGACAATGAGGCCCATAATCAATTAAATAATACTAATTATTACTTTATATTAAAATATTTAACACTTTGATATTAAAATATTATTTTTAATCCATTTTTTTCAAATTTTTTCAATGATAATCTAATCACAATTTTATTTTTACATGAAATATAATGATAAAATAAAAATAAATTTAAAAATAATAAAAATAGAGAGTGAAAATAAAAATATAACCCGTCCCAACCTGAATCTTTTTGCCTACCTTGTTTTTAATGAATTTCTTGGTGTCCCGCAAAACCCTGCAAGTTTACTCCAATGTAAATCCATTTGCACGAACCCCACACCATACACAGTAGGGTGAATAATTTATTCAATTCGATGCTGCAATAGTGTTAAGCGTGTAATTAGATATTAAACGGATTAGATATATTATTTTTATATTTGTATTTATTTAATTTTTTAAATATTCAGATACAAATACAAATTTGATAAATATTTAAGAATGATATCCAAATTTGTATTTGTCGGATATTGGTTGTATTAAAATATATCTATAATCGATTATAATTATTTTGATACATCCATATTTGATTAAATTTATCCATATTCGAATTATTTTTTGATATTCATATTTGATAATAGTTATTTATATATCTATTTATGAATATTCAAATACATAAATATATGAACCTATAACAAATACATATTTTTAATTAATAGAAGGTCTATAAAATTTCATTAAAAATAAAGCAATCAAACAAACAATATAATTTTTAAGTAATAATTAACTTTATAATTGATTATTAGTATTAATTAATATTAATAATTGTATTTAAGTATATAAATTATAAAATCAACCAACAAGTATTATGTTGATTAACTTTATTCTTTAATTGTTTCTCTATATTATAATAATTTTTTAAAATTATTCTTTTTTTCTCAATTCCTCAATTATCATTTACATATGCATATAATAAATATTTTTTTGGAGCGAATATTATACGGATTAGATACACATTTACCATATTCATATTTATTTATAATTGAATATCCACTAATCGAATATGAATAATATCCATTTTAAATGGATGCGGATAATTTTTATATAAATAGACACGAATGCAAATTGTAGACAAATTTTCGAATATTCATTGACAATCCTAAATAGCACAATCTATTTCAGAAAAATTTTAATTAAGTGCCCGTTTGGTTTGGTTTTCAAAGCCCCTTTTCATTTTCTCCTAAATATGAAAACAAAAGGCTATCAACTTTTTTTCTATTTTTATAGATATTTGCATTTTCAGCACATTTTTCCAAACACACTGTTACACTCTCTCTTCATTTTCACTTTTCATTTTCTCCTACTCACATTTGCTCGGTTTTTAATATGAAAACACTATATTTTTCAAATACAACTTACTTTCAACCTTACATAATCATTACATTTTAAATAAAACCTCCAAATAACATTTTATTTTTAAAAACATATTTATATAACTAACTTTTTACTATTTTTGTTTTTTACAAAAAAATGAAAATATCTCAAAAAACAAAGCCAAATTGCCCCTAAGGCTTTGTTTAGTACTGTTATTTTAAAATAAGGGTATTGAAATCAAATCAAACCCAATGACTTGACAATGACCTACCCGAAAAAAATAAAATTTGGGTTCGAGATTTTTGAATTTTGATCAAATTGGGTTATACCTGAAAATGACTCGACCAAAAAAATATGGTTAGATTATTTTCGGGTCAACCTGTATAATCCCAAAAAAATAAGTGGGTGACCCAATAAACCTGACTCAACCTTACCCAATTCAACCTAACCTAACCTAACCCACTTGAAAATTTTAACTAATTAAAATAAAATATAAAATAATATATATCCAAAAATCTAAATTTTAAAAATTCAATTACAATTTACAAATGTATAAATTACAATAACATTATTAATAAATAAGTAATAGCACTTTCATTCTTTCAATTCAAAGACGATTGACTAAATCGCCAAACATAACCTTCTTCACATCATGCTTCAAAAAAACAAAGAAACCCCAACCTTCTCTACCGCCGTATGACGGATAATTACCAATTATAACCTTCCTCACCTCTTGCGCCAAAAAAACAGAGAAACCCTAGTCTCCTCTGCTGTCGTGCTCTCCTGTTGCACTATTGTTGTTTACCATGCGTCCCCTTAATTATTATACCAAATTTTAGATTTATTATAGATCAAATTTCTATTTAATTATAATTTTAGAATTTATAAATATAAAAAATAAAATAAATAGATCAAATTGAATTGGATCAGGTTTATTAAGTTGTTGGATAACCTGACTAAAAACTAGGTCGATCCAAACCTGATACAAAATTTTATGGATCAAGTTAGAATTAAGCATTTTGAATTTAACACTAAACTAAATTGAATTTGAATTTAGTATTTTTATATTATACTCCTACCTCTACTCAATCCAAACCCATTCAACCTACGTGAATTGACATTCCCATTTTGAAGTCTTTGTATATATATATATATATATATATTTGGGTCTGAGGAAAGATCTCCCTCTTCAATTTCAGAGTCCAAATCCTTTGTCTAGGTAATAATTACTTCCCTCCAATGAAAAATTTTCAATTTTCACTTTCCACCTACAAACCAGATCCCAAAACAGAACAATTGCACCACCAAACTTGAAACCCCTACCAAATTTGAAGTCCCTCCATTACACAAACTTCAACACATTTTCGTCGTCAGAATTCAGTTTTGGCAAAACTTCCCTCCAAACATCCAAACTACACACAGATAGAGAGAGAGACACATTATATATAGATTAGGTTTATGCTCATGCTTCCATTGCAACCTTTGGTTTTACACTTCCACTTCATATATCATCAATGGAGGCAAAAATTTCCGACAAGAGAGAGAACATTCCTCCTTTCTTTTCTCCAAATAAATCTGGCCCAGATACCCCAGAAATCCAATTTACCCCGGTGAAGAAGATGAATGAGGCCAGAAGGCCTTTGAGGGATATTACTCTTCTTTACACAGCATCTGCAAAATCTGCTGAGGCTGCGATCAGGAATTTTAGGCTGCCGCCCTCTACTTTAGTCTTTGGGGCTCCGAGTAATCGAAAGCAGAAATTGGCTGGAGACAACAGTTCAGAGCAGAGGTCTTGCTCCAAGATTTTGAGAAGAGAATTTAGATAGATGGATAGATTCAGTTCTATAGCCCAAATACCATACATTTTTTATTTTTAGTTTTTAATTAAATTAGTCCAAGATTATTGCACCTGTAGATTCAGCTATAAAAAATTGAAGTAAAAAAAAAAAGGTTGAAGATTTGATCTGGCATGATTATGAAATGCCCATTTCCTTAACTTCCTGCTTGTGTCTCTGTGTGTTTTTTTTATTTGTTGAATTTTCGTCCATTATTTGGTGCAAGGACTAAGGAGAATGTCTGAAACCGAAACCAAAGATAGAGGTAATTGGAGTTTTATGCTGCAGGTTAGAACATAAGTATATGGCCAATCAACTAGAAAAAATTATACTTTTAGTCCCATAATATAATTGTGTTTGTACTGTTAGTCCTAAAAATTAATATTTGACCATTTTTAATTTAAATTTTATAGGTAATATTTGTTTACAAATTATATATTTTGAATTATATGTTTTGGGAGAATGAGCTTTTGGAGTAGGGTTGGAAAATGTAAAATTTCTATTGGTAAATATGATTTATGTTTGTTTATGATTTGAAAATAGTAATAAAATTATTTTGAAAGAATTTAGTATGTTTGTTTATATTTTAGAAGGAGATAAATTCTACTGTAGTCTATTACAGTTAAATCAATGTCTTTCTGGTTGGGTTTTGAGGGTGTAAATAAATTTTAATAGTATTTTTTATTATAATATAGTAATAAAATATTGTGATATGTAAATGTATATATATGTGATTGGTAATGATTGTGATGTAAAGAATATAGAATTTTTAATTATTTATTAGTTAAATTGCAAGAACAATCTAACCATTTTAATAACCTATTGTAAAAGAAAAAGAAGGCATATGTTTTGTTAAATTCTCTCAAAACAAAATTGTTTTGGGAAAAAGTAACCAAACAAAGCCATAATTTTTTTAACATTGTCGGTTCTTCGTCTAATTTTCTATTAAATCCTTGGCAAAAATTGTTATATATTTATAAAAATAGCTCCCAAATTTGATTTATTTGTGTAAAAATCTATTAACATTTTAATTTGAATTAATTACCTAAAACCCCTAAAATGTGACTAAATTATAAATAAATCTAAAAAAAATTGCAATGAGCTCCAAATGTTTTGCTCTATTGAAAATTTTTGGAGAACCATTAACCTCATTTAATAAATTTATTGACGCCATTTGAAAATTTATGTGAAAATTCAAAGAAAATCCTTAAATAACTCTTTTGATTATTTTTTAGATCAAAAAGCCCTTGAACCTATTTGTAATATTGTTCATACCAGTGTTTGTAATTTTAACATTGTTTAAATTACTCATAATAAATTTAAATATATTTTATTATTAATAATTTATTTAAATATTTAATAATCTTTAAATTCAAGTTAAATTAAAAAATAAAAATCATAAATATACCTAAAGTAATTTAATCAAATTCAATTAAATTTATTTATTGATTAAAAAATAAATTAAGTAAATGATAGAAAAAATAAAAATAAAAATTGAATTCGTCTTCTAAATAATATGAATTTTATAATTTTAAATTAATTCCTTCATAATATTAAAATAATAAATATTCCTAACATAATTAATAATTTAAAAACTAACTAATTTAATAGTTTTAAATAAGTAATTCGATAATTTTAATCATCTTAATACAATTTAAATAATATATTAAGACTGAATAATATTAAATTAATAGTTAATAGATTAATAAAAATAAATAAGTATTATTTTAAACAAAAAAGTTAATTTTTTTTCTTCCCACGGAATCCCACCCCCAACCCAGCAAAACCGCGAGCCCGTTTCCAACCCTGGCACCCCTCAATCCCCCCCCCCCCCCCCCCCCCCCCTCGCCATTCCATAGCCAGCCTAGCTGTGGCTAGTGGCTGCTGGGAGCTGGATGCATGGCCGTGGCAGGCACCAGGTGGCCAACAGTCGCTGGTTCCTGGCCACTGTGCCAGGCGGCTTGCCAGGCCATGGCTACCTACCAAGTCCTGGCCAGATCTGGCGGCCACCAGGCAGCTGACCATGGCTGGCAAGGTGGGGGTGTGTGGTGGGGTTTATATATAATGTATGTATTTATATATATACATAACAGAGATATATTATGTATCTATATATATTGCAAATATATATTATTTTAAAATATTTATATAGAGAACATAAATTTTTAATTTTTTATGAATTTTTTAATAAGGATAAAAGGGACATTTCACATTTTATGATTTTTCCATAAGTAAATAAAATTTTAGGGGTCTATGGATAATTAATTTTTTTTTTCCTTTTAACAGTTTCGTCAATACTTAATGGTAGATTACCTAAAATACTAAAAAAAATTATAAAATTTGAACTAAAAGCGACTAAGTGTCATTTTTTGAAATTAACAGTATAAATACAGTTTAATTGTGGGACTGAAAAAGCAATTTTCTCCAATCAACTTACGTGACAAGATCCGTTCCCACTTTCCCAGGAAGAGCTGATTTTAACAAAATATCTTTTACTTTCTTGGCCTCAATTTATTCCCTAACTAACAGGAATTTAGATGATAGATTGAATGTGAATCTTACAAACCTTTTAAACAAAATTCACAAGAAGAATCGATATTTTACCTCGAGTTTAGACAAGGAATTCATGTAGAAATCAATATTCAACCATATCATCAAAGGCTACCCACATGGGACTCGGGTTTGATGTTGCATCTGTTCGGAAACAGATTCACAGGAGTATTTCACTTTGGAATCTCCATAGCTAGCGTTTCTCTAAGGGCATCTTCAACCCATTGCTAAATGGATTGCTATTTCTAAGAATAGATTCCAAATGCTATTTTGGGTCTATATTTGAAACTTGTGGTCAAAGTTCCCAAGGGTTCAAATTATTACTATATTATTTTTTTCTTTTATTTAATTTAGTTTAATTAATATAATAAATTTCAAAAATTATATTAATTTATGCATTAATTTAAAATTATATTTTATATATTTATACATAAAATTATATATTTGATATGTTTTTATTACATATATTTCAAAAAAAATTATTTCATATTGGTTATTTTGAAAATTATATTTTTGTGACATTGGTTAATTTGAAAACTTTTTGTAAAGAAGATTTAAAAATCTAACCGTTATAAAAATTCAAATCTTTCATGACCATTTACCTAAGCATGAAAACTACCTCCAAATTTATCTTTGGACACATGACAACAGAAATCATTATAAATTGCAAGCCAACTTGATAGAGCATTTGTGACAACTCCAAAAATCATCGTCAAAGCCATGAAAACTAAATTGTATCAGTTCATAAATTTATTTGTACTTTTTTTTTTCCATCTTGTATCAAGTATGTACCTTTTTGATAAGTTTAACAAAATAATTTTCTTTTCAATTATTAATTTTTTCCATGTTCTAAATATTTTTTTAGAAATTGAAATTAATTAATAATTAATAAAACTATAAAAATAAAAAAAGTTAAATAGAATAGTCTAAATATATTCAAATAATATTTATGTGCATTAAAATAATATAAAAAGTAGAATCTTGGGTTGGAGAAGAAAAATGCTATTTGAGGTGCCATATTTTTGGAATGTTATTTTTTCTGATGTGACAAAAAAATAAACTTTGAAATAGATCTTGAGTTGGAAATGGACTAAGTATAAAGGTATTTTATTTGATGTACCCATTATATGTCTTGAGGATATACTAGTAAAATTATAATAAAAAATAGTCTAATACATTCAGAAGAACTCTTGCGTACAACAATGTAACACCTAAATTCTAACACTATACATATCTACATTATGATGAAAAAGGAGAAATTATTTTTTTATTCAAGGATTAAATACAAGGGCAATGGAGCAAATTCATTGAACAAGCACGTTCATAACTCAAAGACTCAAAATATTTACTCCCATTCAATTGATTAATTTTTGAAGATATGCCAAATTCAAATTCAAATTCAAATTCAAATTCATGGCGTACTATTTGATGCCTATGAAGAATTTTCTAAGTTACTGAATGTTATAAATGCAGATGAGACCAAAAGCACGAGATTCTGTTGCCTAGTGGCCTACTTGAGAAAAGAAGTTGTTATGAGAACGGAGAACAAAGGCCAGCCCCAAACTCGGAGCGACCACCTTCAACATCTTAGACATTGGAAGTTCCACCTATGCCTCAGAACCTATCCTCACGAGGGCCTGTGCTGAAAAATCATAGAAGAAGCCTTACTGGAGCTAGTTGAAAACGCATCTTCTTGAATTGGTGCTAAAGTAATCGCCCACTATACTGTCGAACACTCAGTCCTCTCACAGAAGCTAAGAAGCCTCCTTGACTCTAGAGGCAGATTTCCCTGTCAACCGCCATTCTAGGCGACAAACCTATACCACTGGATTTATTCGCTAGATTGCCTGTGAGCTTAGTGGCTATAAACCATATTTCAGAGCTAGTTGATCATCCAGTTAGGTACAAAACCGTTGAAAATAAATGGGTTGTAAAGGTCAAACGCAAAGCAAATTGGGCGCTCAAAAGTAAAACGCTCTAACTTGTGGCAAAGGTTATATCATAAAAGTGGGTATAGATTATAATGAGACATTTTCCCCAATGGCTAGTGAGCTTTATCCCACTCATTTTGGTCTTAGCTGCCCACTTAAATAAGAAATAACCTTTGTTGGACACACAGATAATATTTCTCGGCAAAGAATTAAATCAAGATATTTGTAGTTATCGGCCTGAAGGTTTCAGGAATAGGACAAGAGTGCAAAATCTATCACTTGAAACATTTATCAAGGGTTGAAAAAAAAAAAATCATCTACTTAGGCAGTGTTATAATCGATTTCATAGAACTAACTCATCAATAAGCTTATGATGGTTGAGGGAGACAATTGTGTGTTTTTCAAGAGAAGTGGAAGGAGTATTTTGATACTCACTGTATGTGGACTATATTTTTTTGGCTGCTAATGTAGATATGATTGCTGCCAATCATTAGTGGTTGTGCTCCACATTTGAGATGAAAAATAAGGGAGAAAATTATGGGCTTGTTCTCTTGGTTTTCCAGGACATTTTCTAACTCTCAAGATAAATATAAAATGTGCACACAATCCCTCATCTTAATTTCCAAATTTAATATTTTAATACTAAAAAAATCCTCACGATTCATTCATAAAGCACCCTGCAATCATATTTCAATTATTTCAAATATATATAAATTATTCTCACTCTACAAATCCAATAAAGAATCAATTAATTTAACATCAACAGTAAAGTTTGCCTCCTCTCAAAACATAAAGAAACAAACAATTCATTTTCCATGTTTTCTCAAAACAAAAAGAAACACTTGACACATTTTTCAAATTTTCTCCCAAAAATCCATTTTTCCAAAACATTTTCTACAATTCACCCAAAATGCACCAAAACAGCCCCACGAAATTGGCAAAGTTGTCCGCTGAAAGAGCATTGGAAAGTCATGCTTAGGCTTCTTTTGGTATATTTACCTTAGCCTTCCATTGTTCTTCTTCGCTTACATAACATCATGGGCAACCGGACGAAGAAAGACACGACTACCGATGAAACAGAAAAACATGGTACTGTGAAATCTGATGAAAGTAATTCTACTGTTCAATCATTAAAATCAACTAATCAGATCAGCAAATATTTCGGCTGATCACATGCCCTGTGATCTCGATTGTGAATCACAGTACATCAAGTTCTTCCTTGACTTCCAAACCATATTTACCGTTAAGTCTACGAGAATGTCAACGCCTACTTGTCTGGCCATCGAGTGATGCCACGGGACAAGTTTTCATCAGTAAAGGATTTGGCCGAGTCAAAATATTTAACCCTGAAATACTAATTAGTGCCATCACAACCACTGTGAGCTGAGTATATAGTTAGTTAAGTCACGATTGTGGACACAACAAAGATCCACCAAGCAAGATTCTTATTAGAGAGGGAATCATCATATTTGGAGTATCTGAATTTCCACGATTTTGGCCTTCTGCAGATTCATTCTTTAGATGATAGTGCATAAAAGAGTCCAAAAACAATTAGTACAAAGCACCACAAGGTGGAGTGCGTATGTACAGCATTAGACTTTCTTACATTCCATTGAAGTTGAAAACTTTTTAAGCTGATAAGTACTTCCATATCTTTTCATAAATTCTTAATAGGGGTCAATAGTCTCTAAGCCGAAAAGAAAATCCAGATTGTGACCATTCGCTGTTGCATAACGGGAGAAAGTCGTCAGCTGACTTCATCTAAAGCCACCCTTTGAGCCTTTCAACATAACAAATGGTTAAGAAGGCCAAAAGCTGCTGACTAGACTAACACTTTTGCTAGAATTAATAATGGAAAATTGGATGGCCCTCAACAGTAGAGTACTATGTAAGAGGGTAGGCTCAATTATCTGTTTGCATAAATAATGATATGGGACAACTCAGATCTGACGAGATATTGGCTGCATCCCATTTTTCACGGACATTAACTAGAATTATGTGATTAAAACAAAAGTATATCAATAAACTAGGCCAAATGCACTTTGTTTAGACATGAATAAATATTAGAGGACGATGTCTATATATACCTTTACCTATGATCTTTGGTTTTCATCCTCCTAAGTACTATCCTGAGTATACAAACAATGTGTTGCTGCAAATTCTTCTTGTTTTTCATATTAATTTCAATAATTGTAGTGAAATTTGAAGCTCGCCCCATTAATCCATCATTCCGATGGAGGACTAGTGTAACTGAATCCTTTCGAGCAATGTTTCAGACAAAGATATTGCCGGAGGAGGATTATGAAGGTGACTTCAGCTTGGATGGCCATAACAAGCCTGACCGGTATAGTCCCGGGGGGCCTGACCCTCGCCACCACTAAAATGTCCCAATATCGTAAATTTCAGCCCCATTTGAATTTTGAAGTATCACGAGAACAAGAAGAGAAACTTGTATTCGAAATCACAGTTGATAAGTTGAGTTTTCTCTTGGTTATTCATGAGTTTTGCCCCATTCCCAAATTAATATATACTAAATCAAGAAACTTCTAAATGTTTGTGTTGATCATTTTCCTCGTAGACTCGTAGAGGTAGAAGCTGTATAGACTTCTAGGACTTATTTGCTTCAATTGATTGTACTTGATAGATTTATAATCACTCTTAATTTATTATTTGTTTGTCTTGATATAGGACCCTCAATAAGTCATTAGCTCTATATTAAGTTTAAATATGTATTAAGAGATGAGAGACTTGATATATTTTCCTTGGGTTGGATAAAATTCAAAAAATCAAATTACTCTTGATTAGTATGTAAAAAGATTATTAAAATAAATAATAAAAGGTTATAATTGTAAAACCATATGTTTTGTTTTATTTTACTTTTTAATTAATCTTACCAATCAAATGTAATATTATATTGCTCTATCTTGATATATTTAAAATACATTTATTTGTTTATATGTCATTCATAATCACATCATTCAAAGCAAACTAGCCTCTAAAACATTAGTCCTCCTAATAGTTGATTAAGTTCATGTGATTGTGCACATCAAAAGGATTAAGGTTGCCATACATATATATTTATATATATATATATATATGTCGTCCTTGAAAAAGTGAATGTTCTATCATTGGTTGTGTATGGGCCATGATAAAGATTCTTGACACCATTTATCATCAAGTATCCCATTTGGGTTTAATAATCCACAATTAGCTCAACAAATCCTTTAATCAAAGCTTTGACTTAATGGAGCCTACGTATGATGATGATAACACATAAAGACTGGAAAATATTGTTAACAAATATGTGTATATTTGTTCCTCGCTTTTATTTTTTTCAACATATAAGCTTTTCATGGCATGCCCACTTTGAGATAAGCCAGTGATTACTTTATACGAGGTATTATTAAATTAAATAATATATATATTTTTAAAATATATTATTATTAATTTTACAATAAGTTGTTGGCTGCATTTTAAAATTTTAGTGCATTAAGAACTTGATAAATATACAAAAAAATAACTAAAAGACATTTTCAAAAGAATCTTTTTATATAACATAATTTTATAATTTTTAATTATATTATTTTATAATATTAAAATAGTAAATATATTTAAAATAATATAGTCAGATATAATTTATCTTTATTTATTAACTAAAATAAAAAATTTAAGAATAGATATAAAATCCAAAACTATCACCCTAACAATACAATTTGACTTTAAATAAGCAATTTAATAATTTTAATATAGTTTAAATCATTTTGGACAATATAATTTAATAATTTCAAATAAATACAATAAGTTAAAAATAATTATTTTGAATTAATACTTAATAACATATAAAAATATAAATATATTTAAAATGATTTGATTAAATTAATAAATTAATTAAATAATAAATACATAAAAAGTTTAAAAAACAAAAAAATAGTCATCTTGCTGTCCCCACGCCGACCGCAAACCCCCCCCCCCCCCCACTTGTATAAAATAGATGTGTATATATATTTTCACATATAAGTAAATATATTACTCTAATTTTTTTGGGGGGGTGGGGGGTGGGGGTGGGGGTGGTTGTGATATTTAATTTTTATGTTCTTCATGTTTTTAATTTTTTTTAGCGAGGATTATATAAACATTTCATATTCTATGAGTTTTTTCATGAACAAATCAAATTTTAGGATTTTTTTTGAATAAATAAATAATAATTTTCATCCAGATTTTAACAAAAAATTGGATGGATGACCAAGAGTGTTTTAAAAGTTATAAAATTTGGACTAAAAATGTTCAATACTATAAGTTTAGAAATAATAGTGTACATAAAGTTAAAATTGTGGGACCAAAAAGGCCATTTTTTCATTTGGTTTAATTAAATAAGTTTTTAATAATAAAATTTTATTTTTGGTAGTCACTTTTTCAGTATAATGAACCATTAACACGATTAGAATTAACCATCAATCAATTGTATAGGTAGCGGATTAAATATATTTATTATGTTACCAACTAATGATTAAAATAAAAGATTATGATTTCACATTTCAAATCAAACGGATAAGATTAAGTATATTTATATATCCTTCACATAAGGTATGTATAATCAAAGTTGCATAGACTACTCTATCTTTCTTTGAATGCATCTCATGAGACGATCTCCAATTGGGAGAACACATTTAAATAGCAATTTAAATTTTCTATTTTATTCCTTATTCTATCTCCTACTCCATTTTATGAATATATGATACGTGTATTAAATATTTTCTCATAAAAATAATTGATTGACAATCAGACGCACTTGGCATAAATATAGGAAGTTGGAATAGGAGATGGAATTGAAAATTCAAAGTGTTTAAATAGCGGTTTAAATCTTCTATTCCATTCCCTAGTCTATCTCCTACTCCATTTCTTGAGGTAACACGAAAGAATGTGTTTTCTTATTCCTAAATTATCATAAAAAAATTATTTCATTCATCTCAATTATTTCTATTACTCGTTACATATATTTATACATATTATAATTGTACATAAACAAAAAAAAATTACAATAAAAAATACTCCCATAAAAATTTGATTGATTGATTATCCGTATACAGTAAAATAGTCTTTTACTGAAATATTTTCAAATAAATTATTTTCTTAAAATATTTTTTAACAATCCTAAAATAAAAATCACATTGCTCAAATGCACCATCCGAAATTAATTCTCTTAAAATATTTTCTTCGAAAACTAACAAACAAAGCCATAATTGTCTTGTCAGCCGAACCAGCCAATCTCGTTCCATTCTGATTCTTGATCGTTATTCAAGGGGCCCCAACATTGCTGTGGTTTCCATACGAAGCATGGCTTAAAAGCGTACTGTCACAATTTCAAGATTCCCTGAAATTTTTACACAGGCAATACAGAAGTTCATAAAAATACATTACATGCTTTTATATTCATAATTAAAATAGTATAAAATTCTGCAATATATGTGAATTTCTTTTGGAATATAAAAATCGGTTAAAATCTTTTTATAACAAGTTATTCTTCGTGACTTACGTTTCTATTGACTAAGCATATGCTTCAATTGTTGTTTAAATTTTATTTTTATTTTTATTTTGAAATTTTAAATTGACATTGTTTAATATTATACTTATAGAAGTAACTTAAAATTTAAAAAAAAAATCAAAGAAAATACTGATAATCTTTTGTTCTTGACTTCAAAAAGAAAAAGAAAAAGGGAAACCTACATATTAAGGGAAGGATAAAAGATAGTAGCAAATACAAAAAAAAAAAAAAAAGTACAAAAAATTCTATAAAACCAAATAAAAAGAGAGTACCTCGAATTCTCAGGGTCAAAAAAGAAAGAACAACGCATCCAGAAATTGAATAATTATAATTCTAAAGTTACAATTTTACTTAATTAAATTATTACTGAGTTTTATACTTTTGGGTAGGTACTTTGACTTTTATGTTCAATTATTTGAGTTGATCAGTTTCTATCCACTGCTTTAGTTCAAAAGTCTCAAATGCTTACTCAATTAAATTTATGTATCGTGAAAATATATTCACAGAATTATATGTTTTATTACCTCCTAACTAATTATCAAAGGTAGAAGAAAAATTGTTTAAAATGTGATCAGATTAGTTTTATTTTTTAAGAGCAGTAAAAATCAAGCTAAAAAGTGAACAATATTTTTCTTATATTTCATTAGGAAATTTGTTATTGTTGTTACAATTTTCTATATTTAAAACACATTTTTCTTTTGGTAGTACCAAAGCAAGTAAAGAGGATTCTTTGCTTGAGTTAACAATTGATAATTTAATTAATTTGGTTCATAAATTTTCACAAGAAAGGTAAGTGTTTAAATCCATTTATACCAATAGATTATAAATTAATTATCGTTGTAAGGGAGGAATTTTAATTCAATTGACCTCTTGGTGGAATCCTAGTGGTGGGAGAATTTCAACCCAACTGACATTTTAATGATTATGTTCACAACTCACTCTTTTATGTATTGATGGGGGGCTATCATGATGAATTTTTCAACTCCCTGTTAAAAAAGTTTCATTCTAACTAATATTGATAGGTTTACGGCGATGGTCTTATCCAATAATTATAATTACTCAACCTATGCCCAAAATCATAGTTTTAAGGATGGGATCGAAACATAATTAAACAAACGTATATGTTGACTATTCATTTTGAGGTGTTGCACACTTTTTAGGCTCATGAAATGGAGCTAGTTAGAGCTATTAAGGTTCTCTCACTAGATTCGTTTTGGCCTATCGATTGGATAGTCCATCAATGTTGATGACAGAAAATCAAGGGAGTCTTAAAAATCACAATACTTCACTTTTGTATTTAACTCATTAAACTCTTAAAAGGTCGTCGTAAAGGGGATACTGATAGTGAATTAAAACCAAACAACCTTTATCAAACACGATAGGATGCTAGATTCAACAAGTGGTTAGAGTACTCTATTATACCCGGTACAAAGTACAAGAGGGAGCCCCTTCCCATTCCCCTTGTCTACTCTATCAATTCTTCAAAGGGCCCCATAAGGATCATATATAGAGGATACAGAGACTAACAGTCCTTGTTTGAATGTATGTCTCAATTCTTACCTTGCACTTTCATGTACATAATTACCATAATTTTATGGATTGATTACATCCAGACACCCTCCAAGTTTTTGAAATTACAACTTCCACTATGATTCTTTTGAAATAACAAATAAACCCCTTGAGGAAAAAATACCAATCCCCCATGCTATTAGGGTTCCGTTAATGAATTGCATAAACTACCTGTTATGCCCTTCTTTTTCTCTTACAAAGAGATAAGAAAATGGCTAAAAATCATTAAGCATGTGGTTCCTAATGCTCATGTGGTGTTATATGATTGAGAAAAATTCAAAAATCTTCACTCTCACTCTCTCACATGATGCACTCTCTCTTTGCACAAAGCATATTGATAGACATAGTGCACACACACTTTTAAGGGACAATCTTTGTGGATTTAGGTGGCAATCACTTTTCCAATTTTCATATACTTAAGGAAAAGGATATACAATAGAGGACGTCAAGGAAAAGTTGTATTTCTATAGAAAAGACTCTGTTTGTGGGGTTTTGTGCACTTAGAGTTCAAATTGGCATGCTCTCTTACACGCATGATTTTTATTTTTGATGAAATATAGTTTTTTATCTTGATATTGTACACAATATTCAAAATTTCAAAAAATTCCAGGGTTTTCCGACACCACATTTTGCATTTTGTGGATTTTTGGTTTATATGTTAGGGCTTTTGAATAATATTGATTTATGAAGCAAATTATGATGCTAACTTGTTGAAATAATGGGAAAATAGTGAAAAGTCCCAATTTTGACTTGTTTCAGGACTTTGTTTTTCTATAAATGTATTTTTTTTGCCAAATATATGTTTTCAGGATTTTTTTTGTGGATATTAGAAGAGTTTACGTGTGTTTATAGTCATTGTTTGCTAATTTTACAAAAGTATTCTCCCAACCCCAAATCCTATTCTATGATCTTGAAAACTCTAGTTGCTCTATTTTAATATAGATAACTCATATTTTTCATGAATTTTATTGTATTGTATTTTGATTTTATTTATTTTTCTATATTGTAACAAATATGGGTTGATGCAAAACATATAATATTTTGATAATGTATAGGGGGTGAGCAAAGCATGCTAAGAGGATTGAACCTAAAACACTATAAGTATTCTTAACTTGTTTACTAATATAACTGAAGTGGCTTTTAGAAATAAACTTGGGTTGATGATAAGCATGTTTTTTCTAATGTATAACTTATATGTAGAGGGGATATTTGAGAACGGCAACCTATACACTAATGAAGATGTTGTTAACATGTTTCCAAGAAGTCTAAAAGAAATTCGCCTAGTATCATGTGCATAGATGCTCTAGATGATAATATTCCACCAACATAAGAAGTCAATGAGAACGAGGGCATTAAGAAAGGGCTAGTGATGTAGAGAGCAGAGTGTAAGAAGGTAGTGATGGGAAAAATGTTGTGGCTATTTAAGCTAAAGGTTTCATTGAGGATGATGAGGTCGTTGAGGTGGTAAGGGAATGCCTAATTGTGATGGATCAATGAGGGTGTTGAGGGAGTGGTTGAGGGTGATAAGGTCAGTAAGGATAGGGACACAATAACTGTGGGTGAAGAGGGTCAGTGAAGTTGGTGAGCAAGTGGCTTTGGGTGAGGGTGAGGGTGTCCATGTGGTTGTGGTTGACGATGGTGAGGGATTTGCTATGGGTAAAGGTGGTGAGGGTATGACTGAGGGTAAGAGTGATGGTTAGAATATTGCTGAAAATTGGAATAAGGAATGAATGATGCTTTATTGGTGGACGAGTTGAGTCAAGGGTTAAATGACATTTATGAGGGCAATGATGAAGATGTGAGTGAGTATCAAATAAAGGAATTAGGGGTCAATAAGGGATCAAAATCACCTTTGAGGGTTGAAGAAAGACTTGAAAGTGAGAATGAATTGCAAAATGGGAGTAGCAACTCTTAAATGTTAGGTTATGAATCTAACAATTACTGTAAGTCTTTGCATGATAGTGATGAAGAGGTTCAGGCAAATCCTTTGAATGGTTGGTCCTCTATGGATGAGGCGCATGTGCTTGATAATCTTAATGAGAAATTCCAACTTGAAAAAAAAAAAAGGATTTGCTTGTTGATGTGAATGAGTTTAAGGGAGTTTTACAAAATTATTGCATTTGACAGGGTGTCAAAACTATAAGAAATAAAAATGAGGAATCTAAAGTGACTACTAAATATGCATAGGAGAGATGCAATTGGAGAGTTCATGCTTGCCCGATGCACAATATTCATGATAAAAAGTGTGGGTTCTTATCATACTTGTGTTAGAGAGGACAAAGTAAAAGAAGCAAGTTTTACTTGGTTAGCTTAAAAGTTAGTTCCAATATTGAGAGTTAATCTTGATTTTTGAAACCTAAAATCTTAGGTTACATTTGATTTGAGCGATTATGGTGATTACGCGTTTGAATTCATGCTAGTCTATCCTAATCACTCATTTGATACGAGAGATTACGATTACGAGTTTAGGCAAGATTTGCTTTGAGCTCACATCGAGCCCACACTATGCTTGTGATTGTGGCCAATTTCAATCCCATGGTTTTTGGTGAGATTAGGTCCTCAACCAAACAACTAAAAATTCAGAAGATGGATTTGTCCATCATTTTATGATGGCTAATTACATCTATGCCTTTTTTGTAGGATGTTGTAAAATTAAAGCAATTAATTTATTTTTTTTGCCAATGTTTTTCTATTAGTAACGTTTTTAGTTGCTACCCAACACTTTCCCTTTTAACTCTTTCTCCTTCACAAAAGCCCTAACCCATGTTTGCTAGTACTCGTTATGCTTGTACCAAGTCTTCGTCTCCGCATACTAACTAGATGAAAATAGGTATGGGTCTTAATTTTTGTCACAAAATCAGTGTATTTAGTCTACTATTTACTGATTTCCACTGGTATATAACTTTGAAACTCAACTCTCCATTGCTATCTTGGTGGATAGCATCCACAATTCTCAGTTATCTATCGCTATAGTAGGAAACGTTGCAGCTGCTGGTAGTTAGTTTCCCGGTGCTCGTCAAAACCCTAATTCTGATGCAACCTGTACACGATTGGGGTAAGCATGAAAAATTCTATGATGTACTAGGGGTTTTTTTTGTTTGTTTTTGCCACTCTGCTTATCCTTCCCATCTTCATGTTTGTGATAGTTTTATGTGTTTGTGTTGAGATATAGCTGATTTTAGCATTCTTCTAGATTTGAGTCATGCGTTTTTTGTCCACTTGGCATTGGTACAAATCACACTTATTGGCCTATTTGTATTATAATGGGGAAATTACTATTATCATAAGGGGATTTTATTTATATATTTATTTGAATCTAGTAATTGATACACAACTTGAATTGGATGTTCGGTAGGATGAAATTATATATGTTTTCTTACTATCCTAAAGGTTATTTTATGAAATATCCACCCGTATGTAGCATTTCATTTAGAACCCCATGTTGGAAAAGGAAATTGATTGGCCACTATATGATGTTTCTCTTGTATAATATGTTCTAATTTAAAAAATCTTTGAAATAGTTAATATCTTGAAAAAGGGAAATGAAATAATGTCCAAATTATGAAGTATCTCATAGAATTTATTTTGTACTTGCATGTTTTTCATGATTTCAATTAAAAGAAACAAAGATAAAGCAATTGGAGCTTACATGATGTATTGTCATTTACAATGCGCTAGAAAAGTTAATGACAACATTGCACTATTTAACAGTTTTTAGATTTCAGGCATGGCTGTAATCTGTGCAGGATAATTCTATACCTACAATTGGAGTTTTAGTAATTAACCTCTTAGTGTATATTAACCTCTTATTGCATAAAGGTTCTTGAGTATGAAATTGTAAAAACAGTGTTAGACATAATATCTAGGTGGTTTATAAACATAATGTCATGCAAACAATTGTAACTTTAGAAACTTTTTTATTTTAAAAAGTTAACTATTATATATTACACACATCCCTGAAAATGAGATGGATGTTGTACAACTTAGACATCCAAAGCACAAATGTGAGCATGAGAATTATAATAAGATCTTAAATTAAATGTATAATGCATCTTTAATTTGGAGTCCTCATTAGTGAAAGTAACCTTCAATACTACCGAACAATTTAAATTATAAACCTAAAACAATCAAATAACTCATATTTTTGTACACAAAACTTTTATTACTTTCTTTAATCTCTTGGTGTCCCCATTGTATTTGATTGTAGTGTACAATATGACATAAAATAAATTTATTAACCAATTAGTTGTGGCTGATGAATGAGGTTACTCGAATATTTTTTAGGAGTAGCTGTGACATAAACACATGGATTGAAGTGATAGAGTTCATGCTTTGCTATGGTTGCATTTGTTTATGTTGCGAACCATCATGTGCATGTTTATTTTTTATCACCATCATTGTATACAGGCTCTTAGAAGATTAAGACTCCCTATGAGGTGGAATGTTATTACAAAAATACTTGACCAATTAAAGCACTTGCGAGAAATTGTCAAAGAAAATGATCGAGCTTGTATTCAAAATCTAAGGATGGATAGAAATTTATTTTGGTAACTATGCTACTTATTAGAGAATATAGGTGGTTTACATGAGGAAAAATTTGTTAGTATCCCTTAAAAGGTTGCCACTTTCTTATCCATCTTTGTGCAACACAAGAAAAATATGATTATGAAGCATGATTTCAAATGATCAAGCCATACTATGAGCAAGTACTTCGAACAAACCCTTAAAGCAGTTTTGAAACTAAGCCCACTATTGCTAATGGAGCCGCGTCCAATCAATAATGATTGTATTAATGACACTTAAAGTTGTTTTAAGGTACTTATGACTTTTTTTATGTTTCTTATTATTAAATTAATGTAATATGATGCATGGATTTTTAGAAAATTAGGCCATTTTAATGTGAACATACTAATATGAAATTGTATGTTGATATGATAGGGTGGCCTTGGAGTGCTAGATGGTACTTATATTGACGTACATATAGCAACTAAAGACCAAGTGTGGTATTGATCGAGGAAATGAGGCATTGCTGTAAATGTTCTTAGTGTGTGTAACTGTGACATACACTTTATATATGTTCTTGCTAGTTGGGAAGATTCGGCTTCAAATAGTAGAGTATTGCGAGATATACTAAATAGACCACACAAAACTAAAGTACTTACTGGTACAAAATTTACTAGATAGCTATAATATATTATAATTCTCATACATTGTGCTTATATTCTATTAATAAATTTTAACTATGATTTTTTTTAACATTTAAGGGAACTACTACCTCTGCGACTTTAGTAATATAAACTGTGAAGGTTTTTTAACTCCATACTGTGGTACAAGGTACCACCTAGATGACTGGAGTGATGGAGCTCTGGTACCACATAATGCATGTGAGTATTTCAACATGAAGCATTCCAAGATGCGAAATGTCATTGAAAGGGCATTTAGGCTATCAAAAGGTTCATGGGATATCTTGAGGAGCACTGCCTACTACCCAATCAAAGTGTAGAATATGATAATTTTGGTTTGTGCATTGATGCACAACTTTATCTAGACTCAAATAGAAATTGATCCATTGGACAATGATGACATTGCTACTGGTCTTGAACACCCTAATGAGATGGACATTGACACAATTAAGACCATTGAGAGCTTGTCCCAATGAAACAATTGATGAGATAACTTGGCTACTTAAATGTTCATCGAATGGCAATTGAGGCAACATTGATCATATTAGAAATATCTAGAAAATGGAGGCAAAAAATATGATAATATCTACATAAATTTTAAGTTGTAGCATGAATGTTTGGGAGAATCTATTGTACCTTTCTACTTGATATTCAGTCATGTCAGAGATGGCGTGACATGTATTTCATATTGACAATGGTTGCTTAGTATGTTGTCTTTTATGTTTTGGATGCAATGGTTTGGAATATATGATTGGATACAAGATTAATAGTTGTTGGTGCATTGAATATTTTTCATCTGATCTTATGTATTCTTTTGTGTATGTATATTGATGCAAATATGTGTGATAAAATTGATCAAGCTATCTACTTTAACATTTATGAAGCTATGTGCACTAACTTATTTGTTTTCAATAGATTATGGCACAATTTGGATGCTTGTCCTATTCCACTAGTAGGTTTACTAAAGGTCCTTCAGCTCCACGACATTTTGGACCCACTAGGAAGAGGCAGCTTAAGTTGCTACACTAAAGGACTTGTGTGCAACAGATTGGAAATGGGATGGCTCATTCAATGATGGATACATGGTGAAGCTTGAGTTAATCATCGGTCAGAAGTTTGCAAATAGTGGCATAGTCATCGAGCATAAAAAGTCAAAGCTCCAAGTTTGGAAAAAAGCATATTTTATGCTTTTAGGTATCATAAATACATTAGGTAGATGCGGTGCTTGTTATGATTCCACTACACACATGATAATTATTGAGGATGAGAATATTTGGTCTGAGTATGTTAAGGTACAATTAAAAGGACCTAGCATTACTAGCATTTTTATGTTTACTTACACATGATCTTTGACCAAAAGTCATACACATATGTGTTTGCTATTTGTTATCTACGTAATGATTGAATTTTACTATGCATAACTATTTTGACATGGTTACTTACTGGCCATTCTTTTGAAGGTACACCTAGATACAATCAAAGTAGAGGTAAAGCACACCCATGGTTTGATAACTAGGTTGAGATTTTTGGAAATGATAGAGCAACTAGGGAAAGATCCATTGATGTTAGTGATCTCATGCTTAAGTTATTCAATGGGAAACTAGATGAAAAAGAGATCGAAAAAGATGTGGAAAATAAGTGTGGCATTGCATCATCTTTTAATGAAGTTGATGGGGGTGATGATGAGACCATGTCGATTAGTCCACCTTCTTCAGAAGCATTAAAGAAAAAATCGGTCTCCCTAGGCAAGCGAAAGGCTCAAGAACTTAAGGACAATGTATTTGAAACTATGATGGGTACATGGATAGAAGACACAAAAGAAGCCCTTAGGAACATAGCTAATAAACTTGATAAGCTATCAGGGGCTCAGTTGGATTTGGAGTCATCTATGAGTATCGCTTTGTTTGGTGCTCTTTCTGGCATCCCTAATTTGACCTTGGCTGATCAAATTTCTGCTATCCATCACCTTGCACACAACAAGCTGGATATAGATGTACTTTGGGGCATTCATACGGAGGGTAGAGCTTGTTTTGTTAGGTTGCTTTTTTTGGTAAATTTCCTTCCTGAGTTTCAATTACCAGCATATGTAGTATCTCAAACGTGTGAAATTAATTGGTTCATGATTGCTTTTTTTGCCACAATTTTTAGTTTTGTATTATTTTTGTCGGCTAGCATTTATAATAGCTAATTTGTATGTGATTTGGATCACATAAATTTTGATTGAATATTTTGTCTTGTAAGAACATATATGCAACTCCTGAATCATCTATTTTGGCTTCTGTATGTAGAGGCTAGAGCTGCAATGGCTGTTGTTTCCTTTTTAGCTAAGTTTTTGCAGTTCTCCATTCTATTTTGAGCATTTGAATGTGCTTATGCTGCTTCATGTTTCAGTATGCATATAGTTCCAGAATGTCCTAATATGGCTCTCCTGGAAAGTTGTATTAGTTTATGGGCTATCAATTCACACATTGGTTTGAATGAGCACTTGAAATGCACGTGAGTTTAGTTACAAGCCGTGGCATTGTCTTCACTTGGTCTGAATGAATAGGTATTATTTTGTTGGTAGGGGCTGGATGTTATTTATTGCTAATTTGACATAATGTTTGGTTTTACTGAAATTGTTTAACTTGGATATCTGCTTCAATTGATAATAAGGTTTGAATGAACACTTAGAAATGTCGTGAGTTTAGTTGTGAAGCATTCACGCTGTCTTCACTTAGTTTGATGCTAATGTATTATGTTGTTGCCAAGTAGTTAATATTATTTATTACTAATTTGACATGATTTTATTTATTGCTGAAATTGTTTATGTTGAGGCTTTTCACAAGCTATCCTTTTGTTCCATGTTTGTGGTTTTTATACATATGTTGCTTAGTTTTCTGCTAGTATTTTCATTTCTATTCAACTATGATTTGGCTTTAGCTTTCATTCCTATTTGTATTCTTTGGCCAATGCATTCATGGGCCTGCTCAATTATAAGATTTATCAAAAGAAATGATAGTGATATAGGCGAAGCTGGTCTCTGTTCCTCTTTTTCTTGAAAGTTTTCTGTATGAATTTTGGTCCTATATAATCCTAGCTAAATTGGAATAAAGTGATTGATATTTTTTGTTTTTATTTATTTATAAATTTGTGGATATAATGTTGTGGTGCAGACTAGAAAAAGATGAACTTATTTGCAAAGAATCTTCTGGTTTAAAAAAAATTAATTAATTCCTAGACAATTGGTGATATGTCTTTTAGTAGACAACACATATCCATGTTCACTTTTATGATTCTTCATTCATTTTCCTAACATGTTGTCTCACGAATTTATGCATTAATAAGTGTGCCAATATATGGAAGTATTAACAGTTAGATAAATGCAATTCAATTTGGGACAAATATGTGACTAGTGCAATCACATTTCACAGTAGAGTGTATATAGATACATACGGCAATCCCCTAAATGAAAAAATTTTTGTATTAAATTTCTTTAGATCATTTGAGCTTGTAGATGTCTTATGGGAAATTGTCATTTTTGAATAAATATGTTGTGTACTAATTCGATAAGATTATTTAAAATTGATATTAATTAAACAAAAAACAATAACATACATTAATTGATCAGAGAAAACATCACACCAGATACATGGTGATAATACCACCGTAACGATTATATAATAGAAGTAACGCCCACTACATGAGAACAACTAAAATCATAAAAGTATAATACGACAATGTCACCATAATGGATATTAGAAGCAACACCAAACAAACTACATACTAATTGGAACACTAACAAACACGACAATACATGGCAGCAAAAATAAAGTCAACAAAAGACATGCATTTCCAGTTGGTTCTCCAATGCATAGTAAGTAACTAATTTGTGGTTTTGAGGAGGTGTTTAAGGATACTGCACAAGCACTAGATGGATTGACATTAGATGATGAAGGGTTGAGGAATCTAAATAATTCACAGTCATCTGCTTTAGTCCATAAGTTGCCATATGGGTTACTTGGTCCAACTAGAAGAGGTGCATTAATTACAGTAGGAGTAAATTTCATTAAGTCTTCACTTACATCATTGTGGCCATAAATCCTGCCAAAGTCATTCCAGAACGAGGACGTCAAAGGGCTATTTTCCACTATTGCGTTCATACTTTGCAAAGCATTCACATTGCCTTCCTGATGCTTGCTTCCATGGCTATAACTATCGGAGCGGGTGATAGTTCTACCATCTTGACAGGCAAAATGGGCAAGCATCATGATAACTCTTTGTCATATTCATAAACCCATGGTATTATGTACAAGATATCATGTTGGCTGCATAGGTTTCTTGGAGCCATTTGCAGGGCAAGGAATAGGAAGAATGTTAAATATATAAATAAAAGAAAAAAGTTGTAAATTTTGGAAGTAGGAGGAGTTTCATAAAGAAATAGTAATATATATATAGGATAAGACCATTATCGAATTCCTCCACCAAAATTTGTCAGTACAAATCTAATATGTGAATTTCAATTTCCAATATCAAGTCAAAATGCATGGTCACATCATGAGGTAAAATTTATGGGCCAATTGCATAGATAATATACTGATAAAAAAGTTGCACGTTTGCTTTTTTCAAAGCTGGATGGCATGCATGGAGTTGTCAATTAGTGCCATCAACCCTTATGAAAATTTCTTTCTCATAGAATTTTCATTGCAATTTGGAGGGGTATGCTATATAGGTGCACTTTCTTCAATGCACAAATTATGCATGGTGTAAAATTTCTATCAAACTATTCAACATAGTTTCTAAAAATTTGTTCAACAAATACATAAATATAATGCTACAAAATCATACGACACTTGATCTTTTCCCATGTGGCTAATATTTTGCAAGATTTTATTCCACAAAAGTCAAATTTATTGCACACTTTTCTTAGTTTGTCCTTTGTCGACAAAGCCAATTTCTTTACTGGTTTTTTGTCAAAACAAATAGGTTAACCAACCTTTATTAGAATTGCAAATAAAATGTGCTCTTAAATAGCTATTGTATGCATATATCTATATATACTGACCTCTTAAGTGTATATATATACACAAATGATGGTGATGATGTGTTTACAATTGTTTTACTAATTTTACAAAGTCATTTGACAAAGTTTACGTATGAATTTTCAATTAATTTTGATTTGACCAAGAAATAAATCCAAGTTAAATTATTTATACATAGTGGACAAATAATTTGAAATGGATAAATTATTTAGTTCTTTTACATGTAAAAAGATTATGTCTAGAAATTGCATGCAAGTAACAAGTTACATTGGATGGGAATATAAATATTACACGCCATACATATACTACACCAAAATAATATTATGATAACAAGTTTTCAAAATAATATTACTTAAGATACCCAAGTCACTTGATCCTTCCAAAAAGCATTCTTATCATGATACCCATAATTGTGGCAAAAAAAAAAATTCTACAAAGCATACATGCAATGAGCATTAATGAAGTATTGCAACCAACACTAGGAATAGGCAATGGTTCAAGAACATAATCATGAACTTTACGTATTAGTGAACCAAAATTGGAACTTTTGGATGATAATTCGAATGGAGATCAACATGGTCTCGAGACTAATTACTGCACACACTTGTTGACTTATGTGAGTTAAAAGAAACGCCTAATGAATAAGAGCATCCTTCATGTTTACTAAATTAAAAATTAGGAGGGTGCCAAGGCACTCCATGGTACTTATCCCACCATATAAAGCAACCGTCATGATCTAGTCCCTTTAGGCATTTGTAAAACCACCAACTGAGATTTTTACTGGTTTGAGATTGTCGAAGGACCATTAGACCACAACCATAACTACATAATGGATTTGGTTTTTCAACCATACTCTCCTACATGTAAATAATTAAAAATTCCTTCATAAAAAATACTTTAATATCATCAAATTAAGTAAATACATCAAAGATCAAGCACACACACTAGTGAAATCAAAAAAAATATGTCTTTCTACCATATTTAAAGGTGCAGAACTATATAACATACTGGAAGGAAATAAATGAAAAAAATTTAATTTTTATCTAAAAACAGAAGAATGGTCCAAATATTAAAGAATTCATACCTTAATTAGCAATATCCTAACTAGCAATTTTTCTGCACTTAATTATCTCATAAAATAAGAAAGAAAAATGAACTTTCTCATGGATGCTATAATTCTGAAAATGAAGGACATGAAATGTGAGAAGAAATCTACTTGAGTTTCATTTAAATAGTAGGCAAGTGCTGGAAAGATAAAATGGTCCACCCAAATGAAGGCAATAATAGAAACTAAAAAAATAGTTTGTCTCAATGCCCCGAATCAAATAGGAATGTTAGATTATAGAATTTGTGAGATGAACTACAATCTCTCGTATCAAATGAGTATATTAATCCATGATAATAAATGCTAATCGCATCAAGCTATAATTGTGTGCAATTCATAGTCACTTAAATCAAACGCGACCTTGAGATATTAACTTAAAAAAATTGGTGCAACACTAGAGTATGCATAGTTTTATAGGGCTAAGTAGAAGGCTTTAGATATAATTGAAGGGAAGCCTTCTCTTTTATATGCATTACTACATCAATATGCTAAACTAGTTTAAAGAACTAATCTGGGTAGTATTGTGCATTTTCAATTTTTTGAAAAACCTAAGTGCATCCCACTAGATCATGAATTTAAGAGGTTCTTTATTGGTTTTGATTCATTGAAATATGAAATTTTAGAGGGTTGTCAACCTTTTAGATACCACCTCAAGGGAAAATATGGTGGTGTCTTGTTATTTGATGTATCTATTAATGGTAATATGGTTTTTCTGCTCAATTACATTTATAATTGTTGAGTTAGATAACAAAGAAAGTTAGGGATTCTTTCTTCATTGTCTATCTAAAATGCTTGGATGTTTCATGATGATGAGCTATGAACTTTCATGACTAACAAACAAAAAGTAAATTGCTTAATTTATTTTAGTAGTATTATTATGTATTTTGTATTAAGTTACTTCATTTTGGACTATGATACATTTTGTATGAATGAGAACTAAATTAACACTTTTTTGTCAATGTGCAAGGATTGGTTGTGGTAATACATAAAATGGCACCTACTGCTACACGTAGAAAGTGTTGCAAGCACATATATGCTAACTTAAGATAAAGTCATGCAAGATTATTGGTTAAAAACCTTTAGGCCGCAGTAAGGTTCTACAAAACCAATAGCTTCAAATAGGGCAATGAACAAGTTGAAAGAAGTCAAACTTAGAGCTTTTGATTGTTAATTAATGTTGGTGATTCTCAATATGAACAAGACAAGCTTTAGTTTGGAGATAAAAAATTAGCATATCACTAACAATATAAATGAGAGTTTCAACAACTGGATTGTTCTTTGAGGGGTAAGCCAATACTAGGATTGATAGATGGCATCAGATTTAAAATGATGTGCAATATTCAACAAGAAGCCAAAGGTGCAAGAAGTAGAGTAAATTAGTGACTAAGAGAGTTGTTAAACGGCTGAATGTTGTTAAAGAAGAAGCCATCAAATGTGAGATATTAGTGGGAGGTTCATATAAATTTCAAGTTAATTATGATAAGGTGCATTACACAGTATATTTTCATGATAGAAGGCGTAATTTTCAAGAATGGGATGTGACTGAGATCCTATGTAAATATGTTGCTGTAGCCATTGCTTACAAAAGATAAGATAGTTAAAGTTATGTGCACAACAGCTATTCAAAGAACAAGTTTATGGCATACTATAGCTACAAGGTTGGAGGGATTCTTGATCTAATGTTCTAGCCATCTTTAGATGGTCTTCATCCAAGCAAAATTCTTCTATCATTCCTAAAAAGATAACTTAGGTGGCCAAAGAAGCATAGAATGAGAGAACAAGGTGAAGAGCTGAAGTCAATCCTATCAAGGAGCAGGCTTAAAGTTAAATGCAATCTATGTGGTTTCATTGGCCATAATAAAATAGCCTATTCAAGGGCATCACTAGTGAATAACAACCAGTAATAGGTTAACTGTATTCTTAGTGCTTTATTCTTATTCTGTTGGTTATTTAAGTGTTCATTAATCATCTATTAAAGATGTGTCCATTGGTGTGTTGACATCTCATAGGGAAACACTCAAGATGCAGTAATTCCACATACATTGATAGATAACAACACACTAATTAGTGTACTTATGTAAGATGGCATGAAGAGAAAGATAGAATACAATTAGTCAGAGAGCTGTAAGAGTGAGGACACCATTACAGCCTACTCAATCTTCTCAAGTAGTTAATGCCTTAACATAACCAACTCAAACTTCTCAGTTGAAGTGCACCAAGAAATTAATGCTTTTGGTAGCAATATTTTTGACTGATACACCTTTTGTACTTTGTAAAGTTGGTGGAGTTAGTGGATGTGATGTGTGTGCATATGGATGATTGTGTTATTGGATGTGAATGATTTTTTTGGTTCTAGGATAGTTATCAATTTTTAAATTTGAGCTTTTAGTTCTTGAATAGATTTTGTTTAGGTAGCTTTTGAATTTTGGATAGTTTTTATGTCTAAGGTGCTTCACAATGATAGGTGATAGATTTTTGCAGAATTTTTGGATACATTTAGATGCATTTGGATACATATGCACAGCTATAATTTTTTGTGAAGATACATTATTGCATTAATGAAAATGAAATTGGTTTCCTTACATTACATTTGTTTTCATATTTATATAAATGGTACATTATATTTCTTAGTACTTGACTATTAATAGTATAATCTAAACTGCTAAGTACATTGCTAGCAATCCTAGGTTTAGTGGTACAAGATTTATACTAGCCTAAGCCCTCTTTCTCTAGCTTTATCCACAATGCTGCTAGTATTTTCCCTTTCTCACTCTATACCTCCTACAATAGTGAAATTGGACTATTTCTCTCTTTGTTCTTCATCCATTGAAGGCATTTTCTTCGATTGCCAATAGCCAGAGTAACTATAAAAAGATATAACAGACATATATAAATCGCAACATAGCTGGGGTTGAAGACCTTGAATGTATCTATCAAGGGAACTCAAATGAGTACTTTGAAACTTTTTTTCATCAATCATAAATAAAAAATGATAGAAAAAAGTAGAGAATAGACCAAACAACAACCAAATAAAAGTCACAAAGGGGTTATTTCTAATTGTGGTAATCTAAACACAACGACAAGCATATTTAGGTGATTCCAAAGTAATAGAAGCTTCAGTTGTAGAGGCATGGTAAAATGAAAAGAGTTTAAGAATGAAAATGGTAAGGAAAATGGAAAGATGCAATTGTACATGAGCACCCCCCGGATATATATAGAACACATTATATGTACGAATTTATTATTTTATTATCTTTACTCTTGGCCATGTGACAATTTTCCATTGAGTTGATGTTGCAATGAAATTTTGAGTGGCAAATTTTAAGCACTAGGCCTGATCCCATGTGGGTCCTAATTTGAGTGGAGAACTTTGGGTGTTTTGAGTAACCAATTTTAGGCACCAAGCCTAATTTTGTATGAGCCCTAATTTAAAGGCCAAGTTTAGGTTGGCCTAATTTTGTACCAATTTGAGTGCCAAATGTTATAAAATTATTTTTTCACTACATATTGTTTGATCAGAAATAAAATTTAGTATCAATGGGGACTAAATTTTTTGCACAGTACTAGGAATACAATAGACCTCATTCTTAGCATAACTAACATTTTGTGTGTTATCATCTAGAGCATTTTTAACATAATTCAATATAGCTCAAGAAATATTGTTAGGTGTAAAACATACTCATCATTGTAACATTTTTTCTCACTTTTATCCTTCATACATTAGTATTTAAAAAAATAAAATATCTAGATTATTATAAAAACTTCGATAAGAAAAAATATTGAAACACCCCATTGCCCATTACTATGGTTATGTTTGCTCTTGTGCTATTTACATTCTCACATCCCTTTGTGCTTGCTCTTTTGATTGCATTTCTAATTCCTCTTTAGGTTATATTGCCCCTTTTCTTCCTACTTGCTCTTGTGCTCTCCCTATTTTCACCTTTCCTCTCTCTTATTCTTGTGCTCATTTCTATTGTTCTGCTTATTCAGTTCTCCTAACTTCTAAATCCTTTTCAAATTGATGTAAGTAGTAGATGTTCCATAATGTTCCAAATATATAGAAAATAAACACAAAAAACTAGTGATGACTAAAGGAGCAGTGACACTATACACATTATCATATTCTCAATGTGCAGCAGCATTATAAATTAAAGAAGTTCGAAGTCGCAAACAAGTTTGGCAATACACAAAGTATACTCCATAAGAAGCAACTGGTTGATAATATCATCCTTCGAAATACATTTCCCAACAACCACCACGAAACATGCAACAAAATTTACGATTAATGTCTATACCACACTTACCTTCCACCCACTCATATTGTTCTCTCGATAGCCAAAAGCTAAAGCAGCAACAAAAAGATATAATAAATATGTTTAAGTTGCAACATAGCTGGGGTCGAAGACCTTGAATTTATTTAACAAGGGAGCTTGAAGAAAGACTTTAGAACTTTTTTTTTTCTCTTTTGATAGTCAAGAAGAAAAAATAACAAGAAAAGTAGAGATAAGAACAAGGAAGAGCTTGAAAAAAGCGATAATGGGGTACTTTCCTAGTTTGTGATAATCTAAGCACAACAGCAAGCACATTTAGGCAATACCAAATGCTTGAAGCTCCAGTTGCAAAGGCCTGGTGAAATAAGAAAAGTTTAAGAGCGAAATAGGTGAGGGAAATGGAAAGATGTAGCATGTCATAGGCATCACCGAGATTATATAAAAAATATTTTATGCATTGATTTTTGATTTTATTATCTATACTCTTGTCCACGTGGCAATTTTACACCGGCCTAATGCTGTAATGGATTTTGTTTGGAAACTTTTGGACATTAGGCTTGACCCCATCTAGGTCTTGATTTCAGTGGCCAACTTTGAGTATTTTGAGTGGTAAATTTTGGGCATGGGGCCATATTCTGAATGGGTGTTGATTTCAGTGACCAACTTTGGGAATTTCTAGTGGCAAATTTTAGGCAATGAGCCTAATTTTGTATGAATCCTAATTTGAAGGCCAATTTTGGGCTGACCTAAAGTTGTATTGATTTGAATGGCAAACATTTTAAAATTATTTTTTCACTACATATTATTGTTTGAAATTTTAACTTGTTTCTTTCTTATTTGTTCAATTCAATTATGTTGCAATGTTTTTAAATTAAGTAGCAATTGAGTTAATAATATTAATTAATGATTATAATGATTAAATATTTCCCAAATTTAGTTGTGAGTTTTGCACTATTATCTTACCTCCTCCATCAACGCTAATGGTAGTTTGAATAAATAAAAGAAACCAACATTCACAATTAAGATTATAGATAAAATGTCATAAATCTATAAATCAATTTAGAAAATTTCTACACACTTACGATTCACCTTAATTGTAGTACAACATTAGATATAAGTATTATTAGTTGTATATATCACTTTGCCATCAGATGCAAATACATATGCATAATCATGATTAAAATTTCTGTTATTTGGCTATCAAGAAAGGTGTTATAAGTTTTTGAGATTTAATAATTTGGAGGCTAAACGTAAAAGTTTAGCTTTAAAAGAGTTAATAACATAGACTAGCTCAAAGTTTTTGAAATTACAATTTTCCCCCTTCCCATCATTCTTTTAAAATAACAAATAATTCCCTTTAGGCAAATTAAAAGTTACTGATGCCCTCTACTGTTAGGATTTCGTCAATAAATTACTTGTGTTAGCTGATAAATTTTATGAATTTCCTATGACAGCATCTTCCTTATAGGTCCCTTCTATTTTTAGGATAAAGGGTATCCTTTATAATTTTCATAAAATCATATGAGGGTGTTGTTTGTTATTTTTCAAATAAGAGCTAAGATGTTTTTAAATAAATATGCAGCTAATAAAGTTGAAAAACCATAAGAAAAGAAATAACCATTGTGGCTGGTATTTTTTTACCATAAGGGCTTTTTCTTATATATACACTAGCATACAAGAATACAAAACATAAGGCTATTTCAGCATGGGTTCCTTAAGTTCATATTCTAGTGTTGATGGCCTCAAATATAAGAAGACAACATGCATGAGAAGACAAATGTGCAAGGAAAACAATAATCATGGTGTCTAAAACTGATTGCAATCCCAATAGATTATTCTATCATTTCCCCATACATGGATTCTCTTATTGGAAAGAGGGAAGTGACTAGCAATGTTGCGAATAAAGCTAGAGAAAGAGAATTCGGCTAGTATGCAATCTTGTAGCACTAAACCTAGGATTACTAGCAATATACTTTGCAATTCAAATTGTATTATTAATAAGCAAGTAGTAACTAATGTAATGTATAATTTATATAAATATGAAAATGGATGTAATATAAGAAACCAAATTCATTTTCGTTAATACAATAGTATATCTTCACAAAATTACAACTATACATATGTATCCAAATGCATCTATATGTACCCAAAAAAATTTGCAAAAATTTGCCCAATATCACTATGCAGTACCTTAACACAAAACCTATTTAAAATTCAAAAGCTAGTTAGACAAAACTAATCCAAGAACCAAAAGCCAAAAGCTAATATCTATCTAAGAACTAAAAGCATCATTTACATTTAGTAACACCATCATCCATATGCACATACATCACATCCACTAACTTTGTCAAACTTTACAAAGTACATAAAGTGCATCTTTTAAAAAGATTGTTATCAGAAGCAAGCATTAATGTCTTGGTGTAGCTCCAACTTAAGAAGCTTAAATTGATTATATTGAAGCATCAACCATTTGAGAAGACTGAGTAGGGTGCAATGGTTACCTCACTCTTTAAGCTCTTTAACTGAAAATTTTCCCCCTTTTCTCTTCCTCCTATCTTGCAAAAGTGTAGCAATTGGTGTGTTGTCATCTATTAGTGCATTTAGAATTGCAGTATCTTGAGTGTTTCTATTGTAGATGTCAACACACCAATAGACACATCATTAATAGATAAATAAGGCATACTTAAGAATCACAAAATAAGAATAAGGCACTAAGACTATAGTTAACCTATTACTGACTCTTGTCTCTTGGTGGTGCCCTTTGACAGCCTCTTTTATTATGGCCAATGGAGCCACATAGATTGTATTTAACTATAGGCCTCCTTTTTGATAGGATTGACCTAGGCTCTTCACTCTATTTTTCCATACTCTTTGGCCTCCCAAGTTTTCTTGTTAGGATTGGTAAAAGAATTTTGCTAGGATGAAGACCATCTAAATGTGGCTAAAACATTGGATCAAGTATCCTTGCAACCTTGTGTAACATACAATAACCTTATTCTTTGAGTAGTTGTTGTGCACATCACTCTAAATATCTTGTCTTTCGTAAGCAATATATGCAGTAACATGCTTACAGAGGATCCAAATCACATTCCATTCTCTATAATTACACCTTCTATCATGCAAATTAACTATGTAATGCACCATATCATCATTAACTTGAAATTCATATATACCTCCCACCAAGATTTCACACTTGATCAGCTTTTTCTTTGATAGTGTTCAACCGTCTAACAACCCTCTCAATCACCAAGTTGTTCCACTTCTTGCACCTTTCGCTTCTTATTTAATTCCTATTCATCACCTTAAATCTAATGCCATCAATCATAGTATTTGTTTGTCCCTCAAAGCTCCAATCCAATTGTTGCAATTCTCACTTATATTGTTTGTAATATGGTTATTGTTGATCTCTAAACTAAAAGCATGCTTTGCCCAAATTGAAGAATTACTAGCACTAATTAATCAATCAAAAGTTGCGGATTTGATTTCTTTCAACCTTCTCATTACCCCCATTGAAACCACTACTTATATTGGACCTTGCTGTAGCCTAAAAAGTTTGTTGACCAACAATCTTGCATGACTTGGTCTTAAGTTGGCACATATTTGCCTACAACACTTTTTGTGTGTAGCAGTAGGAGCCACTTCATGTAAGGCCTCAACCAATCCCGATACATTGACAAAAGAATGTTAATTTAGTTATCCCATACAAAATACATAACAGTCCAAAATAAAGTAACTTAATACAAAATATAAAATAATACTACAAAAATGAAATAAATAACATACCTTTTGTTTGTCAATCATGAAAGTCCATGGCTTGACATCATGAGCTTTTCAAATAAACAACAAAGAAAGAATTCCTAAGTTTTTTTACTCTCCAACTCAACAATGCTAATTCAATTCCTAGTTTTTTTACTCTCCAACTCAACAATGCTAATGCAATTGGGTAGAAAACCTATATTATCATTAATAGATACAATAGAAAATAGGATACCACCATATTTTCCCTTGAGGTGGCATCTATCCAAACTAATAAAGGGCTGACAACCATTTAAAAGTTCATATTTCAATGAAGCAAAACTAATGAAGAACTTCTTAAGTTCATGTTTTGATGGGATGCACTCAGGTTCTTCAACAAATTGAAAATATACAATACTACCTAGATTAGTTCTTTGAACTATTTCAGCATAATGAAGAATTAATGCATATGAATTAGAGGGCTTTCTTTTAATTGTGTCTAAAGCCTTTTGCCTAACTCTATACAACTATATATACTCCGAGGTTACACCAATTTTGTTTTCAATTCATATCTCAAGATTTTAGGTTTTAAGCTAAGATTAACTGTTAATATAAGAACTAACAGTTAAGTTAACTAAGACAAACTTGCTTCTTTCACTTCGTCCATTCTAACACAAGTATGATTATGACCTACACTTTTTATCATGAATGTTATGCCATCAAACAGTGCAAAAGCAAGATCTCTTAAACTATAGCCCACGTGTGCATATTTAGTAGTCACTCTAGATTTTTCATTTTTCTTTAATCTTAACACCTTCTCTAATGCAATAATCTTCCAAAACTCTCTTAAACTCATTCACATCTACAAACAAATCCTTTTTCTTAAGTTGGAATTTCTCATTAGGATTATCTGGCACATGCATCTCATCCATAGAGGACTGACCATTCAAAGCATTTATCTGAATCTCTTCATCACTATCATGCAAATAGCAGTGATTGTCAGATTCATAAACTGACATTTAAGAGTTACTACTCTCAGTTTATCATTCATTCTCATTTTGAAGTCCCTCTTCAACCCCCAAAGGTGATTCTAATCCTTTATTGACCTTTAATTCCTTTGTGTACTCACCCACATTCTCAACATTGCCCTCACTAACTTCATTGCCCTTATCAATGTTATTTAACCCTTGAGTCAACTTCTCCATCCCTAAAGCATTATTCATACCCCTATTCCAATTTTCATTAATATCCCAACCATCATCCTCACCTTTAGCCACACCCTCATGGCTCTCACCCACACCTACATGGATACCCTCACCCTCACCCTCACCCTCACCCTCACCCTCACCCTTACCCACAACTACTCCCATACCGCCCTTACTTACCTTCTCATCTACAATCATTCCCTCATTATTTTTACTAATCGCATCTCCTTTAGCCACTCTCTCAACACCCTAATTGACCCTATCACCATCTGCCACTCCTTCACCACCTTTACTAGCCCCCATCACCCTTAGTAACCCTTTCCAACTTGAGTAACAACAGCATCTTCCCCATTACTACCCTCTTTCTCATTTCCCTCTGTATCACTTGCTTCTCCCTCATTGCTATCTTGTATCAGTGAAATATTATCATTTGAAGCATCTATGCACATGACACTAAGCCTAATTTCTTTTAGACTTCTTGCAAATATTTTAACAACATCTTCATTAGTGTATAAGATGTGGTTCTCAGTTCTACCCCCTCATATAAGTCATACGTTAGAAATAACATGTTAGTTCTCAATTCAAGTTTGTTACTAAAAACTACTTCGGTTATATCAATAACCAAGTTTGAAACTTATAGTATTTTGGATTCACTCCTCTTAGTATGCTTTGCTCAACCCTATACATTACCAAAATATTGTCCTTTTCACCTATCCATATCTATTACAATACAAAAAAATAAATAAAATAAAAATATAATGCAATAGAATCCATGACAAAAATGAGTTATCTACATTAGAATAGAGCAACTAGGGTTTTTAGGATCATAGAATAGGGTTTTAGGAAAAAAGAGAATACTATTGTAAAATCAACTAACAATAATTGTAACACACATAACCTTCTAATAGCGATAAAAAAAATCCTGAAAGCATGTACAGTTGACGGGAAAAAAAAAATACATTTGTAGTAAAAAGAAGTTCCAAAACAAATCAAAATTGGGACTTTTCACTATCTGGTTATGGTTTCAACAAATTAGTATCATAAATTCGCTTCATAAACCCATATCATTCAAAAGCCCAACATATAAACCAAAAAATCCAAAAAACCCAACAAGCAGTGTGAAAAAACCCTAAAATTTTTTGAAATTTTGAAGTATTGCGTATAATATCAAGATACAAAACCATATTTCATAAAAAAAAAAAATATCATGAATACAAGAAATATTAAGAGAGTAAGCCAATCTAACCTCTAAGTGCACAAAAACCCTATGGACTAAGCCCTTTTTGTGGAAATGTAGCTTCTTCCTAACGTTCTCCGTCGAATTTCCTCTTCCTCAAGTATCCAACAATTGGAAAGCCAATGATCACCACCCAAATCCACGTAGATTGTCTCTTACCAATGCGTGTGCATTGTGTCTAGTTGTATAATTTGCACAGAGAAAGAGAGAGATAATGCGCGGTGGGAGAAAGTGAGAGTGAAGATTTTTTTTTTATTTTTCTCAATCATGTTACACCACTGGGATATTTTTGGTATTGCAGGCTGAATGATCTTTAGCCTTTTTTAATTTTTTCTTGAAGAGAAAAAGGGGAGTGTAATTGGCAGTTCATGCAGCATGGGCTACTGATAATTTTCAAATTGCTTGAAGTGGCTCATCTATTATTTCAGAAGAATGAGAGGGAAAGTTGTAATTTCAAAAACTTGGAGGGGTTCATAATTTTCTTCTACCATACTTTCATGTAGCTCTTCGTGTTAGTGTAGCATAAAAGTGCTGGACAAGATTTTACTGCAACTCATACCATTTCCCAACTAGAAATTATCCTCGAAATTGCAAAATTTATTCTTGTTTGGAGTTGGGCTAATTATATACCGTGTGGACTAATCTCAATATTAGATACTACTTGTGCGAATTAATTTTCAGTTTCTTCTATTCCCAACATTTTCCTGAACTGCATGAGAAAATTAGGATTGATCTTTCCCAAGACCACTTATCACACCAGCGTGACCTATAACCTGATTTCTTCGACCCAAAAGCTTCGCTTCTCAGCCAGCTCAAACGGACAAAGCATCAAACACCATATCCACATGCACCTGCTCCACGATCCCTCAGAAATCGGTTCCCTCGACCAAGCAAAATCTCTCCACGCACTCGTCATCACTATTGGGTCATTTCCGACACATGAACCTGTTTTCCTTCACAACAACATCATCTCAAAGTATGCATCATTTGGCGACATTTACATGGCTCGCAAGTTGTTCGCCGAAATGCCTCAAAGGAATATTGTATCGTATAATACAATGATAAGTTGTTACAGTCGAGATGGTTTATTGCAAGAGGCTTTGGGACTGTTCTCTGAAATGAGAAAGTGTGATTTTAAGCCTACACAATTCACATTTGGCGGCTTGCTGTCATGTCATTGGTTGGCTGTCTTGGAAGGAATGCAGTTGCAAGCATTGATTGAAAAGACTGGGTTGCTTTATGTAGATGCTGTTGCTGGAACTGGATTGTTAGGAATGTATGGGAAGCATGGATGCCTAGATGAAGCCTTTGGAATGTTGAAGTCCATGCCTAAAAAGAACTTAGTGACCTGGAATAGCATGCTATCTGTATTTGGTCAGATGGGTTATATGGAAGACTGCATCTTTTTGTTGTCTGAGCTGATGAGAAGCCCTTTTGGAATATCTGAATGCAGTATCGTGAGTGTTTTATCTGGTTTTGCAGAAGTTTATATGCAATTGGGGGAGCAAATACATGGGCTAGTGATAAAGTATGGATTTGATAATGTAGCTTCAGTGTGCAATTGTCTGATTAATATGTATGCCAAGTCTGGTGCTACATGCTTGACAGAGAAAATGTTTGAGAATGCTCCTGTTAAAGATATTGTCTCGTGGAACATCCTAATTGGCGCAATGGCTAATAGTGATAGACCGACTAAAGCAGTTGATGTCTTCCTGAAAATGTGTATGACTGGATTATTGCCTAATGAAACAACACTTGTGAATGTGCTTAACTCTTGTTCAAGACTGCACATTTTATCATATGGCGAATGCATCCATGCCAAGATGATTAAACGAAGATTTGAGTCTGATGTGTATGCTGGGTGTGCTTTGGTTAATTTTTATGCAAAATGTGATAAAGTGCAAGAAGCGCATATTTGTTTCGATGGCATAACTCAGAAAAATTTGGTCTCTTGGAATTCATTGATGCTGGGGTATTCAAACAGGGGGGGTTCTTCTTTTACCACCAACCTGTTTCAACAGATGATTCACTCAGGCTGTTACCCAAATGGACTGTCATTTTCTATTATTATTAAGTCAGCATTAAAAACCGAATTGCTACAACTTCATTCACTCACAATCAAAATGGGTTACCATGAGAATGCCTATGTGTCAAGTTCTCTTATAAGCTCTTATGCCAGAAATGGTCTTGTATCCGATGCCTTGATCTTTGTTGGGTCTGGTAACACTAAGCTTCCTGTTGTTTCATTGAATATTATTGCATGGATTTATAACAGAACGGGACAGTATGAAAAAACTCAAGAATTATATGCTGCAGTAGAGAATCCGGACACTATATCTTGGAATATTTTGATTGCAGCTTGTTCCCGGAATGGTGATTACAAAGAGACTTTTGAACTTTTTGATCACATGCGTAGATCTCAAGTCTGTCCAGACAATTATACTTATGTTAGCCTCTTCAGTGTTTGTACCAAATTGTGTAACCTTGCTCTGGGCAGTTCTCTTCATGGTCTTATTGTGAAGACTGATTTTAAGTTGTGTGACACATTTGTCTGCAACACCATGATTGACATGTATGGAAAATGTGGACGCATTGAGAGTTCGATTAAGATCTTTAACGAGATGAGAAAAAAGAACATTATTTCTTGGACAGCTCTTGTCTTGGCACTTGGGCTGCATGGCTATGCAGATGAAGCATTAGAAAGATTCAAAGAGATGGAGAGAATGGGTATCAAGCTGGATAAGGTTGCTTTTCTGGCTGTTCTTTCTGCTTGTAGACATGTTGGGTTGGTGAAAGAGGGGATGAATCTGTTTAACCAAATGAAACTGAAGTATGGATTTGAACCAGATCTGGACCATTATGTCCTTATTGTCGATCTATTGACAAGATATGGGCATATACAAGAAGCTGAGCAACTCATATTGGGAATGCCTATTGCACCAAATGCTCTGATATGGCGTACTTTTCTTGAAGGCTGTAAGAAACAAAGAACCATAAGAAGTCTTGCTCTTGTGCAGAAACCCTAACTTAGGCTACGGTAGTATTCCATACAGCTGATTGCTTTGCCAGTTCAAGTCAGATAGAAGTTATCTTCTTACAGAAAATTATACTTAAAGATTTTCACGTCTGTAGACTACCTGGGCGGTCCGCAACAATTCATGTATGTTTTTAAACTAATCTACATCTTCTTTAAGATACCCTGGTTAAGTGTTTCTTGTTCTAGAACTGCATATGCATTTATGGTTTATGTAATCAATCCACTGGGTATAGATTCATGTAATATTGAAAATTTTGTTATCTCCTGTTTCAATTTATCAATGGTGTTATATAACTTGAATTATACATTACATTCAACTTATACCCGACTTCTAATGTTTGTTCTTTCTTAATCAGAGATTTAGCTAGCTATAAAAATTAATTCACTTTCTAATTTCCAATACAATTATTTGATTCCTGTCGTTCAGTGCATGGATGCGGCAAACAAATCTTACAAAGACACTTTTTGGGTTATCAAATAGCACAGTATTTCACATAGTCATCAAGTTGTCCCATATCACATATACCATTGTACCTATCAATATCATTAAAATCCCTTCGATGACTCAAAATATGGACAATTCCTTGTACCAAACAAATTGTTAAATCCTAAACAAAAATAAAAAATGAAAATAAAAATAAAAATAAAAAAATGAACACACACACACAATGGTAATTGCTCATATTTAAGGCCATTCATGATATGGGATAACTCAATAAGCCCAACAGGCCCAACATCAAATGAGACGACCCACAAGGCCCAAAGATAGAATCTGTTTGGTTAACCTGTATCGACCTCACTTGGGAGTATCTACAATCGACCCATATCGACCTGAAAACCACTACGATAATTTGAGCATTGAATCTAATCGACATTGATCGACCTCCGACTTTCACTCGGATCCCCACCGGGTGTATTGATCTGATGGGTCAAGCCCACTCCAATGACATGTGGCAGCCG
>JACGDI010005415.1:346306-431788 GCA_014898725.1 Jacaranda copaia | reverse complement strand
TCTATCTGATATTCAAGTTGCAAAAGTGTGAATGAAGGGACTTATCCCCCTATTAATAGGCAATAATGCATGGAAAACTGTGTAATTGCCATCATGATAGCCTGCCCCTGTACGCTTTGTATCCTACATACTGATAGCCGTATTAAATGTAAAAAAACTACCTCAAACCCTGATCAATATTTCAAAAACCCAGGTCAGAATTTTAAAAATCTTGGTCGAGTGTATTAAATGTTGTGGTTGAATGTAAACTCCTTGTCCCTTCTCATCAACAGGCTCAATTAGGATCGGGAGTTGGGGAGACTCATGATATGGGATAACCCAATAAGCCCAACAGGCCAAACATCAAATGAGATGGCCCACAAGGCCTAAAGGTGGAATCTATTTGGTCGACTAGTATCAATCTCACTTGGGAGTATCTACGGTCAACCTGTATTGACCTAAAGACCACTCTGATAATTTGAGCATTGAATTTGGTCGATATTGATTGACTTCCGACATTCACTTAGATCTCCATCAGGCGTATTGATCTGACGGGTCGAGCCCACTCCAATGACACGTGGCAGCCAATGCAACCATTGCCAACAACTCTAACAACTCTGACAACCCTGCTAACTTGTTAGAAACGTGCCTCTGCTGGAACGATCTACCTAGAAAAGTAGAAGATTTAACCACCTGGCACAGTATTGGGATCTGGACATGGAATGACTCCCAACCCCCTGGCATGGGAAAAAGCTGGTGCACTTGACAGAGGTATTTTGATAAAATCACGCCCACAGAAAGTTATAAATATTCCAAGCCCAGCCACGCTCAAGGTAATGCCATTTACACTACACACGTTACATTTTCTATATTCTGCTCAATTACTCTCTCAACCAGAACTAACTTGAGCATCAGAATGCCTTAGTCAGGGGCACCTTAGCCAATTTAATGTTTGTTGTGGTTGCAGATCTCAAGCCTAGAATTATATTCAACCTCCATTTCCTCTACACGCAGCATTTTTGCAGCATCAATTCATAAACATAGTTACTAAGTAGCTAAGATGATTGACAAGTGATAAGTCACCTATTTGAATTATTGCAAGTTGTATTAAGATCCAAAAATTGTATAAGAATATGGCCATGAATTATATTTGCATTTGAGGGGTTAAATTCACTTTAATTAATTAATTATGATCAGTATTATCAAACTTTTTTTCAAATTTTTGAAATTAAGAAATAATATTGTGGCGTCATTTTAATTTCCTTCCCAACCCCAAATAACTCTATATGTAGGCACTTTTTGAGCTCTACAAGGAATCTAACCATATTAACTTGTTGAAAAACATACATATATCTATCATATGTAGCCCCTATATCCCTTTTCTTAGGTCATCAACCGTTCTCGCAGGTTTTCACCCTATATGACTCTAACTTACTCCACCGCATTCATCCAAAGTTAGGATGTGATGAAGAAGGATTATTAAAAATCATAATGCCCTTACTTTTAATCAAAATTCTAAAATCACTATAAGATCCACCTCTTTTTCAAATGAGTCAACTCGACCACCTAATTCGGACCCATACCTTGATGAATTCTTAGCCCTATAAAATAGCCATGTGTACGCCTAGGGAAGCGAACATGTGGACCCAATAATACATAGCCAACTGAACTATTAACTATAAATACCCATTCATTTATTGCTAAGGGGCTAATTTAATAACACCTAACACCTACATGTACACTAAATATTCCTATTTTGTAACCTCCACACCCTTATTAGTTTCTACCATTTAACCCAGTAAACGCTCACTTGAGCTCCTATCTTTGGTCGAGCTCTTGACCATCAATAAATATACTATTTGTCATGTTTTGCGATATCAGTAGATGCTGTTTATGGAAAAATGGATTAAGTGTTTTAGATTTTAGGTTAGGTAGAGCTTGTGGCGGCGACACCTAGTAAGAATATGGAGACGCCGGAGTTTAGACTAGTTCGCCTTTGTTACGACAAACACCTCCCATGACCCAACCTGAACCAATGATAGGAATCACACAATCGGAGTTACAGACCTTGATTGAAACAGTAACCAATAGAGTCGTTGAAGGAAAGTTGTCAAACATAACATTGGCACCGCAACCTCCTTTCCTGAGGCAGTTATTTCAAGAATAACCTTTAGCCCGAGATAGGAAGACAAAGATAGCCAAAAATAAAAAAGACTCATGAAAAGATAAAAGCTATCAGAAATGGCCGGACAAAGAAACCACGAGCATGCTGGCAAATAGAGAAGTGATATCGGTTTAAAGGCATTCTAAAGGGTAAACTCCTATAGAGATACAAGAGATTACTGACCAAGTAGAATAATTAAGTAGGAAGTCGAAAGAAATTAAGAAGAAAGAGTAGTAGGGATCCACTATGCAAAAGAGAGACTCTCTCTTTAGTTCATAGATCTTAATAGAAACGGCGCCCTTAGCATTCAAAATGCCCAACCTTCTGAGGTATGAGGGAAATTTTGACCTTCAAGAGTACTTGACTTCATTCAAACACATGATGCAATTATATGGGCTATCAAATGTAATCAATTACTGGGTGTTTATCACCATCTTATATGGCAGAGCACATAATTGGTTCACCTCCTTGGTACCAGGGACCATAGTGATATATGACCAATTATGTCAGAAGTTCTTATATCGATTAGCTAGCAAGAAAAAGTCTAAAATGTTAGCCATATAATTGTTCACCATGAGGCAAAGAAAGGATGAGACCCTGCATGCATTCATGAATCATTTTAACAATGAAGTCCTGAAGGTCACTGACCTCAATGTGGATATGATGGTTAGTATCTTAATTCATGGTCTTAAGAAAGGCTCGTTGGCATCAACATTACTAGGGAACAACTTCCCAATATGGATATCTTAATAGAGGTGACAGAAAGATACGTACACGAAGAAGAGATAAACATGATAAAAGGATGTGTAATGGTTAAGGGTTGCAGCAAAAGTGAAGCCATAGAGGAAGGAAGAAATGGGTAAACCTCGATATGAAAAAGACCGCCGAAGGTCTCCACCTCGACCAAGATTAGACCATTATTCACCTTTGTGGACCACTAAAATTGAGGCTATGTTTGCCATTGCCTCATCAAATATTATAAGATGGCTAGACAAGTAGTGAGACATGCCTAATAAGAGAAATTTAAAGCAATACTATGCATTTCATTGAGATAAAGGACATGACATAGAGAATTGCCACCACTTGAGGGATGAGATTGAAAGGTTGATAAGGTAAGGATATCTGAAGGAATTTGTATAGCACTCGCACAAAGATTTTGAAGGATGGGGATGACATAAAAATCAAGCCAAAAGTAGGTCGCACAGTTCATACAGGAGGTATAAGCATAGGAATACCAAGACACTGAGAAAAGTTGTGGTCTATATGATAATAACAACCTTCCACAAAATTAAGTCATAAATATGATAGCTAGTGGACCTATTGGAGAGATACACATAATTCTAGGAAAAGATATGCTCGAGTACATCAAAGGAGTCCGTATGTCTTCATCCTAGAAAACAACACAAAGACTATAACTTTTGACCACACTAATTTGGAAGGAGTAATACAGCTGCATGATGATCCCATGGTGGTAACTGTAGATATCATAAATTTTTCATTACAGAAGGTGTTAGTAGATAACGAAAGTTCAGTAGATATAATATTCATGAGCACGTTGAAAAAGATAGATTTAGATATCATGACCATAAGACCAACCAGCACTCCATTGGTGGGTTTCAATAGGTTTGAGGTCATGCCACTGGGAACTGTCAATCTCCCTATCTCTTTGGGAGTGGAGCCAAGGAGAAAAATAATCATGTTGAAGTATCTGGTGGTGGACTATCCATTTGCTTATAATACATAGCCGGGATGGCTAAACCTTAACCACTTTCGAGCCGTTATGTATACCTATCACTTGAAGATGAAGTTTCCCACCAAAGCGGGAATTAGCAAGGTACGATATGATTAGACAGTAGTGCAAGTATGTTATAATGTTTCCCTAACACAATCCAAGCCAAAGCCAATGGAAGGTAAGAGCATAAAAATTGAAGGAGGTAGACAGTTGGAGTTACCTATGAGCATTGAGCGAGAAAACAATAAAAGAATGAGAATGAAACCTTTCAACCACAAGTAAATAGAATTTTGACTAGAAAACCTAAGCAAAACTACACGAATAGGTACGTAAATGAATCCCCAATTTGAAATGTTGATGACAAAATGCCTTCAAAAAAATATGGATGTCTTTGCATGGAGGGCCTATAAATTTTAAAGAGATAGATCCCAAGGTTGTGGTTCATAATTTGAATATGGACCCCAATGCCCGACCTATTCTACAAAAGAAACATAATTTTGGGGCAGAGAGGAATAGAGTTATAGAGGAAAAAAAGTTAAAAAGTTGTTGGAAGTAGGTTTCATAGTGAAGATACAACTCCCCAAGTGGTTGTCCAATGTCGTAGCAGTCCCCAAGACATATGGGAGATGAAGGATATGCATAGATTATGCTAACTTGAACAAGGCTTGCCCCAAAGACTCTTATCCCCTACCTAAAATAGATGCATTGGTGGATTCCACGGTGGGATATGCCCTATTGAGCATGATGGATGCTTATTAGGTTGTCACCAAATACATATAGCCCCGAGGATATGGACAAAATAGCTTTCATGGTGAGAATGAGGTGTATTTTTATCGAGTCATGCCATTTAGATTTAAAAATGTAAAGGCTACATACCAAAGGTTGGTTAACAAGATGTTCAAAGATCAAATAGGTCTCACTATGGAGGTCTACGTAGATGATATGTTGGTTAAAAGTTTAGGGGTGGAAGAACACTTAGAGCATTTGAAAGAAGCTTTTGGTATCATGCGCCAATATGGTCTGAAACTAAATCCTGCAAAATGCATGTTTGGAGTTAGGAAAGGAAAGTTCCCAAGATATATGGTCATCGAGAGAGGGATAAAGGCCAACCCGGAGAAGATAGAGGCTATTATGAGAATGCTATTACCCAAAAGCGCTAAGGTGGTGCAATAATTAATAGGTCGGCTAGTGGCATTGGGAAAGTTCAATGTACGTTTGGCAAAAATAGGCTTATTTTTCTTCAAAACTCTAAGAAATCTTAAAGATTTCACCTAGATAAAGGAATGTGAGTAAGCATTTCAAGATCTAAAAAAGTGTCTCAACTCCTCACCTCTCTTAGAAAAGCTACTTGCAAGTGAAACTTTGTACTTGTACATATTTGTGGTCGAGGAAGTAGTTAGCTCGATGTTATCAAAGGTTATTGTTAAGCAACATAAGCCTACTACATCAATAAAGTGTTGCAGAGAGAAAAGGTATAGCAAGATCGAAAAGTTCACTCTAACGCTGATCATGACCGTTAGAAAGTTATAACTCTTCTTCTAAGCTCACCACATAGTAGTTTTGACCAACCAACCTTTGAGGGATATATTACATAAGCCAGAGTTGTCAGAAAGATTGGTGAATTAGGCTATGGGGCTAAGTGAATTCTCTATTGAATTTCAAAGTAGAACAGCCATAAAGGTATAGGTGTTAGCTGATTTCCCGATAGAAATGGGAGAAGAGAGTACAAAACAACCTCTTGAGGTAAATGCCTTAATGACCAACCAGTGGATGGTATATGTCAATAGGCTATTAATAGCTCATTGGGGAGACTCAAGGATCTAATTTCAAAGCCTATCTAGTGATGAGTTAGATTTTTCTTTGAAGTTGCAATTTCAAGTGACAAACAATAAAGCGGAATATGAGGCCTTTATAGCTACTCTAAAAATGACAATAAAGATGTAGATTAGATATCTCTTTGTGTACACAGCCTCTCAACTGATTGCAAACCAATTTAATGGGATAAACGAGGCGAAAGAGAAAATGATGAAGAAGTATTTGGAAAAGGCAAAGGATCTCACAAGGTAAATAGAAAGAGTTCAAATGGAGCAGATACTGAGAATAGAAAATGAAAGGGCCGATTCTTTATCTAAGTTCACTAACATGATCAGTGGGTTGAGAATAAAAGAAGTAACAATAATCGTAATAGAAGAGTTTGCTATTCGGGACCAAATGACCTCTGGGAAATAAGTTATGATCATTGAGTTGGCCAAGTCGAAGCAAGACAAATGGAAGAAAAAGATACTATCTTATTTGAGAGATGGAAATCTCCCATCAGATTCAGTAGTAGTAAAGAGGATCCAAAGGCAATCATCGAGATTCACAATATGGAAGGACAAGTTATATACAAAGTTGTACAGTGGACCACTTTTGAAATATCTAGATGTAAACCAGATAGAATATGTTTTGAGAGAGATACACGAAGGAAGTTTTGGGAATCACTCAAGAGGTCAAGCCTTGGCATAAAAGGTTATTAAACAAGGATACTTTTGGACTACATTGGTAAAAGATGCTACTGAATTTGCCAAAAAATGCAAGGAATCCTAACTTTACGCTAACTTAATCCACAAATCGAGTGCTGAGATGAAGCCAATAAAGACTACCTATCCTTTAGATATGTGGGGGATAGACATTGTGGGGTCTTTCCCCCTCACAAGAGGTCAGAAGAAATTTGTTATTTTTGCGGTCTAGTATTTTAGCAATTAAGTCGAGACAGAAGCTGTGGTAAAGATATTAGAGATAAAGGTCATGAATTTTCTTTGGAAAAACATATTATGTTGTTTTAGAATACCCAAGATCCTCATCTTAGCCAATGGTACCTAGTTTCAAGGTAAGAAAATCATAGACTGGTGTAAGGAGATGAAGATACAATAGAATTTTACATTTGTTAGGCATCCTCAAGCCAACGACCAGACTAAGAAGACAAATAAAACTCTATTGGACAACTTGAAAAGGAGGTTGGACGATGTGAAAGAGGCCTAGGTAGATGAGTTGCCAGGTGTGTAGTGGGCTTATAGGATGGACCCTAGAACTTCAACGAGAGAGACACCATTTAGTATGGTTTATGGGTTAGAGGCAATGATCCTTACAAAAATTAGTGTAGAAACTTTTAGAGTGCAGGAATTTGACTAGAAAGATAATACTGAACGGCTAGCTTTCGACTTGGATGTTATTCAGAGGGCCATGGATGTAATGGTGTCACTGCAAAAGAGAAAGATAGAAAGAAACTATAATAGAAAGGTGAAGACAAGAAATCTAGAGGTCAGTGACTTGGTCTTGAAGAAAGTTGAAGTGTCTAAGTACATAGACAAGTTGGACCCAAATTGAGAAAGCCATTCAAGATCATATAAGTAGCAAAGAATGGAGCATATAGATTGCAGTTACTTGTGGGAAAGGGCTCCTATGACCTTAGGGAATACAAAACTTAAGAAAATTTTATGTGTGAAGATTTCATGCCTTCTTAGTTTTGCAACTCAATTTTTGTACGTCTTGCATGTAATCAGGTTTGTAAGATTATCATATATATTTCACTACTATAGTTTTTCTTGGCATTTAAACCTATTGAAAGATTGAGATCGTTGACTCAGCAACAATTACAGGAAAAAAATGAAGAAACCATGCGACCTGAGAAAGGTCTAGTAGTCTGGGTATACATCAAAAGGTCACAACCTATAAAAGTTTGACGATCCAACGACATTAAAAGGTCAATAGTCTAAATAGCTTCAACCTATAAAAGGTTGATAACCCAACGACATCAAAAAGCCAATAACATGCCAAATTAGCAGGGCCTACAAACGGTCCAAAAGAAAAGCTCCAAAGAGGCCAATGATCTACCTAATTAGTTTAATCCGCACAAGGTCAAAAATAGATTGTCAAGCCAAGTATAATCAAACAGCTTCAGAGGTCATGGTTCTCAAAGGACAAATTGTTGGGAAACATTTACTAAGGTCTGAGAAAGACAAAACAAAGGGAGCCCTAGTCCAAAGATTAGGGCAAAACTTTTTCAACACACCTCAAAGTACGTGAGGTCATGTGCTTAACAACAATTCTTATATATGAGACATTAAAAGTCAAAAGCACAATAGCTGATGTGGAATAAGATGGAAATGAGTAAAACGATTTTAAAATGGGATTTTTCATTCAATAATTCATCAACTTGTGACCCATTCACAGATATAATGCCATATTTCAAGGTCATGGTATAAGCAAAACGTACAAGAAAGAGAAGTAAATTGATTGATCCCTTATTACATCTTTATCCTATTAAAGTCTAAAATCAGGTCAAAAGTGTAAAACATGAAAACAGACAAAAATAGACAAAAGACGCATGAAGGGGCCTAGGGATCAGGTACTGGAGATGTCATTCTAGAAGGACCAGCTCCAAGTTAGCTCCCGATGCTCCAGACATCTTGCCCTCTGGATTAATTAACTCTTGGAAAATGTACCCAAATGTTTTTTTGAAAGATTGGAAAGTGGAACGTTTGGGTAATTTTCATGGTCTTTAGACTTGCTGAGGTTGAGTAGGTCATGGTCAAACCCATCCTTTTGCCCACCAAAAATCTCAAGCTGAAATTAACACTTGTAGAAGTTGTATAACCCTTTGATGCTAGCTTTTTGAGCTACTGCCAAGGTGAAGATTTGTGACTGCATGAAGTCTAGAACTCTTGCGTGGTGGGCATCACAGAGTTGGTTCGAGAATGAAGGTAATGTTGGTATTTCTCATGAGCTTTCTACTAACCATCTTATACTATTTCTCTTTTTCTGCACTCTTCTAAGGGGATAGATCAGCTGACTTCTTCTCGAAGGTCGCTAGGTCACTTTTCAGCTGCTCAATCTCTTTTTCCAAGCTTTCAACCCTCCTATCTTTCTTGATGGCAATGGTATCATGGGCAAAGACCTCTTCCTTGAGTTTCTTCAATTCCTAATGAAGGTCATCAATCTAAGCTTCCACGATCACACGACGATCCCGAAAGAAGGTACACTGCAAAGCCAATTGGCAAGCAAAAGCAATGGCCTAGAATAATTACAAAAGTAAAGAAAGAAATATAAGATATTATAATAAGGATAAAGGTAGTAGTATCATTGGAGATATACACAACTTACTTGCATCAAGTTATACACTTGGTCGTACTCGTACAACGAGCTATTGTAGAGGTGGTATGACCCAGCCCCTATCTTGTTGGTTAAAATAGATGAAGTACTTACAGAAGGTCAAGGTTGGGTGGCATTTTGATTTGTTGCTATATGCAGCACTTCCAACTATTAATCCAGCCAACGAGCCCCCTCTAATGCCTTCATGTCTACTAAGAGAATAGGTAGGAGGGGCGGAGCAATTATCTTTAGGGTAGTATCAGGGTGGCCAAAGGTCCCACCTATGTGACAATATTTTATACAAATTATAGTACCTCCTAATTAACTTGAGCCACTATCTAAGTTGGTCGATAAAAGCTCAGCCTTGATTTTCTTTTTGTCATAGCCAGTTAGGACTTGCTCAATGGCAATGGTCAAAACTCCCTCAGTATGCTTCTCAAGTTGTATGTTGGTACCAACAATCTCAATAAAGGTCAGCAGAATAAAGTGAAGGTGTGTCGGGTCTAAAAGAACTAGATCCACACTCTAAGCATGCTAGGGGGTCACACCAGTTGAAAGAAGGTTTGTGTCATCTGAGGGGTTGATGGGTCCCAAACCTTCATCTAAAGCAACTGATGAGGCCCTCTCATCTCTTTTGCGCCTCTTAGCTGCCGCGACCTTAACTTTTTTTTACTTCATCAAGTTTGCAATCATCACCTTAAGGGCCATTATTTCTACAAAAAAGGAGCAAGTAAGAATAACATTAGGAGATACAAAGAATAAAAGGAAAAACAGTTATAATTACCAAGTGTCCTTCTAAGTCGAAGCTTAGCAAGTGAGAGATCGACAAGTTTGAGGGTCTTCTTGCTGAAAAGGCTCAGGAAGTCAAACCAATGAGCAATCAAATGCTTGTTGATGAAGCTTTCCTTCCATGAAGGTTTTCCATCAAAGGAGAAGGTCGGCTTGTCATCTCGCCATTCAGGAGAAACATTATATGGGCTATGCGTGGGAGCCTCTATATAGAACCACTTTTTGTGCCAAGAGCCAGTTGAGCTCAAAAGATTGGTCAAAAACTTAAAATTTTGACGGGCCATCACAAAGTAAAAGCCCTAGTGGAAATATTGAGTGAGTTGAGGGGTTGACATGGAAAAGATACCAAAAATTAACAAAGAGGGCTTAATGTTGAAGTAACACATGATTACGATAAAACTCGGGATATTATGAATAGAGTTAGGGACTAATTGGGTTAGGCAAACACCTAATGTCCTAACGATGTTGGCTAAAGGTTCCACTATCAGGAACCTCAGCCCAGCCTCTAAAACTGAAAGGTGGAAATTTAGACAATTTAGGGGAGGCTAATACATTTTCTGCCCAACTTGAGGTACTATGATCTTATAGCTATCATGAATGAAGAATTTGCTATGTAAAGAAGCAAAACCCTTAGGGCCAATTTTATAGGGAATGTTAAGAGGATCACTCTCATCAATAGGGTCTACAAAGAAACGAGGCATTGGCGGCACAGCATCTCAACCACTTTGATCGAAACTCAAAGATGAAGATAAGAAAAATGGCAAGTTATTGCTACGACTACTACTCGATGAGGAAGAAAAAGAATTATTATCGATTTGGTAGCAAAAGCAATCAACAAACAAAAAAATAATAAATAATAGAGTTACAAGGAAAAGGGAAAGCAAATGGTCGAGAGATCGACACTTACTTACTATAGAGTTATCACTGGAATCAAGAGGTTAGGAGTTTATTGGTAGGATGGTCGAAGTTCTTGATCTAGTGTGGTGATATGAAGGCAATAAAATAAAGGAAATGTGGCAAAGGGTAGCTATTTATAAAGGTTGGACATTAGGAATACGTGAAGAGATCCAATATCTCTGGGAAAGAGGCTATTGAGATCAACGATCTAGATCAACTACTCCCCTATTTATGATTATCTCTCATAAATCGAAAAGTTGGGGGGGATTAATGATGAAAAAGGATCATTAAAAGACTAGAATGCCCTTACTTTTAATCAAAATTCTAAAATCACCACAGGATCCGTGTCTTTTTCAAATAGGTCAACTCGACCACCAGACCCAAACCCATACCTCGATGAAATCTTAGCCCTACAAACACGTGTGTGCCAAGGGAAGTGAACACATGAACCCAACAGTACATAGCCAACTAAACTGTTAGCTATAAATACCTACTCATTTATTGCCAATGGGCCAATTTAATAACATTTAACACCTACCTATATACTGAATATTCCTATCTTGCAACTTCCACACACTTTTTAGTTTATACCATTTAACATGGTAAATGCTCACCCGAGCTCCCATCTTTGGTCGACCTCTCGACCATTAATAAATGTACTATTTATCATTTCTTGCGACATCAAGATGATTGTTAGAGAAGATGAAGTACTTAAAGATTATTCTATTCATATCCTTGAGGTAGTATAGTAGTATACAGACCTGTCTTTTATCTATATATATCTATATATATATATATATATATATACCATTTTCATCGTATCGATCTTATAGGGTGATTGTATATGATGGTAATGAGGTGTTAGAATTGTTTGATACAGAGTTGTAGGAAAGACCAAAGAGAAGAGTGCAATAATTTCACTTGTTTGGTCGGATGTCCATTGGAGTGCGGTGGTTGAGAAAATATAATTAGCTAGCATTGTTTTCTATAAACGTAAGTACTTGCATGTTCTTTCTTTTTTTTTTTTCTTAATTTTTTATTTTATTTTTTTGGTGCTCCAAATTTGAGTTAAAGAAACATTATTTTATGTAATTTGGTATGGTGTGATTTTGTAGCTCGTGTTTCAACATCCTTTGGGCTTGGAAGCTGGTATTTTCATGTTGTATCCAAAATTGAGGTGTGATATATATGTTGTGGTATTAAAATCAAGCTCACGATTTCAGACAAAAGTAGGTTTGACTTTATTTGGTGAACTTCCATCACAGTAACTTGGGCTGAAGAATAGAATATTTCGAATCTTTGAAAGATGGACGAAATCAATTCGGGACCTTCGGAAAGACTAGAGAACTCTCGCCATCATATACTCGTTGGAGACGTCGTAGCGAGTAGATTTCCAACAGGTACCATGACACATTTCGAACTCGAATTGGCAAGCCTTTTGCCTCCATTGGAAGGGGTGGATTTTGCCAAATGCTAGGTGACGCTAATATTATGAAAATCGAATTGGATTGGCTGCTCAAATCCATCAAATCAATTATTGGAGGTCAATTCAGTTTTATGTAGTTTAAAAAATAGGCATTAATTGACTTGCTGTTAACCTGCAAATACCAATCAATAAAATGGTTTGACCAGTTGATTACTTGTTCACTTTTCTCTTATTTATTTTTTTAAAAAATTAAAAATTAAAAAGTGCACAAACCAAAGAGGATTAATTAATGACTAAAGATTTTGGATACATAATTTTTTCTACATTATTGAATTTTTTTAATTTTTTGTCAATATTATATATATAGTTGTAAAAGTAATTGTAATTATCACATCATTTCAATCAAATAAATGGTCCAATCAATTGAATTAATCGAACTAGTAACCAATAATGTCACCAATTCTTTATCCACTTCGCTTTCGAAAGCATTGTACACCTAATTCTTAGACTAGCTAAAAGTGTAAATAAGTCGAATTCCAGTCTAACAAGACAAAATTCTAAAGGATGTGTCTGCGCTTGCTTGGGAGTGTAAACAAATACTAAAGGAATAGAATGCAAATATATCCATATTCATATCTGATTAACTTTTATAATATTTATACTGATATTCATATCTAGCGGGCCGAATATTTAGGTAATGATATTTAAATTCAAATTTGATGGATATGAAATGAATTTGGATATATTCATATTCAATTACAATTATCTGGATATATTCGAATTCGAATTCGAATATGATTTTTTGAATATTCGTATTCTATAGGAATTATTTGAATATTCGATTATACTGAATATCCGAATCCATTAACTTGTAACACAAATGTACATTATTTTCCATCATGATAGCAAAAAGAAAATATAATTTAATTATTTTTTTGAATTAGTAATATTACACAATAAAATTATGAATCAATATATTTCACATCGTATAAGATATATATTTAGATCTTTTAAAACAATTAATGTCCCTCTAATTGGTTAATAATTTTACTACCTTATTTTAAATGTAAAAGAATAATTGTCCTTGATCTAATTAATTTTTTCTGATTAATAGTTGATTTTATAATTAATTAATTAATATTTTAGCACTATTAATATTAATAATGATGAGAACTAAGCGCATTATATTATAAAGTCAACCACAATAATGTGATGTTGATTAACTTCATCATTCATATACTAATTTTTTAATTTTTTCTCAATCTTACTATATTTTTCAGATTTATTACTTTTGTCTTTCCCATTCTTAAATTATACATATATCTATGTATATGTAATGAGATTTTATTTTTTAAGTACCATTTCTTATATTTAAAAAACACAAAAAAGTAAAAATATATCAAATATAATATTGTTTAAAATATTTATCATATACAAATAATGAATGTAATTAAGTTATGGATAATTAAATATATAAATAAATATATTCAATGAATAAGTATCTAGAGCATATGCTAAGTGGATTGAATATGCTATTACTATATTCATATTCATTTATAGCCAAATATCTACTTATCGAATACAAAATATATACACTTCAAATGGATATGGATATTATTTCATATAAATGAATACGGAGTATGAACAGTAATTAAATTTTAAAATACCCAATTGACAGCCCTAAGCTAGCTCAAAAAACAATAAATATAAAAATTTTGATTTAGAAAAGGTGAAACGAATTTAATTTTTTTTTTATTTTTGAGATATTAATTATACAAATTAGTTAGACTAAAGAAAATTTATATCTTAGATTTTATTGTATTAAGATGTATATATCTTACTGTAAGTGACAAGAAATGTTAAAGAAGTAGAATTAAGACGAAAGAAATGACAGTAGATGTTAATGAAGAATCATTCAAATATTGTATAATACTTACATTTAAAAATAAATAAACAAATAAGTACAACATCCATGCATTAAATAAAAGTAATGGCAGAATACATAACTTTGTTTATTATTGTTGTTGTTGTTGTTGTTATATTGCAATATTAACTTATAAATAAACCTCGGAGTTGTGTATAAATATAATTTATTCCAATTGTACATGTTATTATCTGATACGTAATAACTTGTGATCGATAATTTATACTTGAAATTTATATATTTTAATCCCTTAAATTAATTAATAAAACTCAAAGCTTTTCAAAATCCATTTTATTGGGAGACGTTAACACATGAAAAACATAATAAACACAACGCATGATCCGGAAAGTTTTTCGATTTCTGTTACAATAAACTTTTTCAAAATTCATATTAATCCCCATAATAAAGATAGATTGGGAACAATTAGGTGTGGATTTATGTAATTCATTTTCATCCCAATACACACACACACACACAAAATCTGGCTTTATGATTAATGTAACCTGTTGTTGGTAATCCTAGCTATAATCATGATTAATTATAACGCATAAATTAACTTTAATTCGTTAATTAGATCTCCTCTTTCAACTCATTCTATATAAAGGAATTAATCCTCCAACTTGATTATCTGAAAATGGCTCCCTCAACCACAACTAAAATGTTGATTGTTTTCTTGGTTGCATTTTGTTCCTCACTTCCCATGATCCTCTCTTCCCGCATTCTCCTGCACGACAAATCCATCTATGAACAACAACATTTTCATCCTAAGCTTTGGTTCGACCAGGCGAAGAAGAAACTGATCCTCGTCGGCGGCATAGGTTCATCGTTGAGAGAAGCACCTGGTGGCCCAGATCCTCGTCATCATCCCCCATCCACCAGCGGGCTCGGAGTGAATTTAGAAGAATAATAATTAATTAAAAAATGAGCGTTCGTCCAATAAAATTGTAGTGGTTGCAAAAACAGAAAAGTATATCCGTTGAATAAAAATAATCAGAACACATGGTAAAGTTAAATCAACTAAATATCTAATTCTCTAAGTTATTTGTGCTTCAATTTCAGTACTTTGATTCATTTTGCATTCGATCATTAACTAATACTTTATTTATCTTTTTTGCCATGTATAATTGTCCCTTTTTATTTTTATTTTTATTTTTTTTTGTTGGAATGAGAACTTTCTATTGATCTTCTAGCCAAGGAAATATTTCGAACCAAGACTATTTTATAAAGTAATAAAAATATTCTTCTTTTATGGATCTGTAAACCTAATTTTTTGGATCTCATGCCTACGCATGAGAAAGATATAAATTAATAGAAATAAAAGAACAAAGTGATAAATACTTCAAACTTTCAAAACTAAATTAATCAGCAAGTATTATGAATGCAAAATTAGATGAAAAAGGATTTGTAGTTAAATTAATTTATTAGCAAACTTGTTTAGATAACCTGTTTAGATAAAGACTAGTATAACTAATATGAACATAGTGCAATGCACCAAAAAAAAAATTATAATAATATTCTTTGTGCTTCATGTGAATAAGAAAATTAAATAAAATATTTTTTAATTTATTTAGAAAGAAATTTCATTATTTCAAAAACATAATTAAATGGAGATTTCGTTTGAAGATGTTAAAAAATATAATATAGTGTTTAGCATCACTAACTCTAAATTTATAGATTAATTATACACAAACTTTTAAATTGCTAAAAAAACTTAAAAACTAAATGAGAAAAGGTGTGAAAATTTGGGGCAATATATTTTTATTTATTACATAATCAAATAATATATATATATATATAAAGTATATTTTTTTATATGATAACTAAGCAAACTAATTTTTAAAAATATAAAATCTCTAGTTGTATGATTTCCCTAATAATAAGTCATAATAATAAATTTTTTTATACTTCAAATTTTAAAATATTTGTAGACATATTAATTTTTGGCCAATTAAAAAGTGACATGTGTAAAATAATAGGCTAGTTATTAATTTTAAATTTTCTATTTATATTTTAAAATTTGTTACATTTAATTCCAAAAAATAAACAGTTAACTTTAATTAATACTCTAGTCCTTGTTTTATGTCTAAATCAAATATTGATAAATGTCAAAAATAAAGTGTCTATGTCTACAGACTAATCAAATTAAAGATATTTGTTATTATCTCTCAATACTTGATATTTGAGATTATCTTTTTGAAGAGACAACAATCAAAGAATTTCAAGTCAATCTGAAAATCTCCCATCAAGAATTTATATAAAGATGGTGATCAAAGCAAATTCATGCAAGTGAGAGAAACTTTAAAGGAGTCCAATGATTCTCTCCAACAAATTCAAAACGATCCATGTCGGTCCAAGCATTCTTCACGGAGCTCATCATATTTTAGCATTTGATTAAAGTGCGAAACCCTTGAATTGGCATTATTTTCATAAAATCAAATTCAAGGAGATCCATGGAGTTCAAGTTATTTTTCACGGAGCTCATATATTTTTGGTATTTGATTCGAGATTAAAGTGCAGAACCCTCGAATTGACATTATTTCAAATTAAATTCAAAGAGATTCACGGTGTTCAAAGCATTCATCATGAAGCTCATCAAATTTCAAGATCATATTTGGAAATGACGAATCAAAAAGTGGATTAGAGATTAGATCCACAATTGATAAGTTTGAATTTCATTTTATTTGTATAGATTTTTCTTGTCTTGTAATTTTATTTATTGCAGACAAAGAAGTTTGTGCTAATAAATTTTGGCATGCCCAATGGGACAATCTCTACCTGTCATATCTTTCTTTTATCAAAACTAAAGTATTATGGCCTCCAACAAGACTGCAACACTAAAAAATACTACTTCGAATTCCATAAGCACTAGAGTAAAAAGTGTTGGCATCATCACAAGAAGTATTTTTGAGAAGTTGCAATCATCTTTGGAGATGGCTCCTTTGCTTGCTGTAGAAAAGGTGTTGCGACATTTTATTGATATGAATAAAGATGATGAAAACTCAAAGGAAAAATCTGCATAATCCATTCCCCACTCAATATCAAATTCCTTGAGCATGGCGACAATGTTGGTGACAAGTGCTACAACCTTGGAGGAACAAATTGCAAATTTGGCAAGGGCCATTGAAGGACTCACAAAGCTTATCCAAGAGCAAGATGTTCAAATATCCAAATTGATGAACAAAGTGCACAATCTTGATGCTAGTTGCATGGTGTAGAAGCAAATTAAGGATCAGGATGAAGGAGAAACATCTAAAAGGAGACAACTAGTCAAAAATGAAGAGATTACAATAAAAGAATTAAAAGTTTCCACTTGACTAATTTCCATCAACCTACTAAAGGAGTTTATCATGGAGACTATCAAAGATAAGCTTGATGGAAGTTATAAGTCATCTATGACTTACTCCAAGCCATATACTCAAAGGATTGACAACTTGAAGATGTCAATTGGTTACCAACCCCCAAAATTTCAGCAATTCAATGGCAAGGACAACCCAAAATAGCACGTGGCTTATTTCATTAAAACCTATAATAATGTTAGGACACATGAAGATCATTCAATCAAGCAATTTATTTGATTATTAAAGGACAATGCTTTTAATTGATATATTAACTTGGAGGTAGGCTCCATTGATAGTTGAGCGCAAATGGAATAAGAGTTCCTTAATCGTTTCTATAGCAATTGATGGACAATCAACATGATTGAACTTACCAACGCTTGCTAGTGGGAAGAAGAACTACCATTGATTACATTAATCACTAGAGAAATTTGAGTTTTAACTACAAAGATCAATTGTTGGAGACTTCAACAATTGAGATGTGTATCCAAGGAATGCAATGAACTCTTTGCTACATACTTTAAGAAATTAAACCAAAAATTTATGAAGATTTGACAACTTGTGCACATAATATTGAAATTAGCATAAATTTTGATGAACAAGATGACTTAAGTGATGCCAATGATGATAAAGATGTTGGGGGTAATTAATTTTCATCTCCAAATTCCAAATGCTCCTCAATATGAGCCTAAACTGTCAATAATGCTCCCAAATAAGAGTATAAACTATATAAAATTTGCAAGTCTCCACATATCCAAATCCATGACTCAAGTCTTCAAATTCTAGACTCAAATCTTCAAGTTTCTAAATTCAAACTTAAGTCCTCAAGTTTTCAAATACAAACTCAACTTTCCAAGTCTCCAACTCCAAGATTCAAATTTTTAAGTTTCCAAATCAAAGACTCAAGTTTTCAAGTTTTCAAATTCAAGATCATATCTCAATTCTCCAAGTATTCAAGTCAAGGCTCAAGTTTCGAAGTCTTCAAATTCAAAACTCAAGTATGCAAATCTCTAAATCCATGATTCAAGTTCTCAAGTTTTCAAATTCAAGACTCAAGTCAACATATGTCCAAATTCAAGACTCGAGTCTTCAAGTTTCCAAATCTAAGACTCAAATCTTTAAGTCTTCAAGTCTAAAGCTGAAGTCTTCAAATTCCAAATGCACCTAGATACAAGCATAAACTATCTAAAATTTTTAAATTAAAATTTTTTCTATTTGATCCTTGATAAGAGCTTAAACTTTCAATAAGGCTCCTAAAAAAGAGCATAAACTATCTAAATTTTCGAAGTTTCCCCATATGCTCCTTGATAAGAGCTTAAGCTTTTAATAAAGCTCCTAGATTCGAGCATAAACTATCTAGATATTTAAATTCTCTCCGAATACTCATTGATAAAAGTGTAAACTGTCTATTAAGTCAAACTCAAATAAACTCCTTAATATAAGTATAAATTGTCAATCAAATTCAAGTGAAGTTTTTGACATGAATATAAAATGTCTATTCAAGTTAAATATGCTCTTTGACATACGAGCCTAAACTATATGTTACTCTTGACCCAAATAAGTATAAACTGTGTATAACACCCTCTTCAAAAGGATATTTACTTTGAATTATGTTATGACTTGACCCTTTTATTGGACACCATAGCTCAAGGAGTGCTTCGAAATGTTCTTATTGCAAATGCTTGTGAAAAATGGAGAGAAAAGGAAAAAATTTTCAAATACTTCAAGTCTTGCCTCTTTTGTGAATGATTGGCACACCTTTCACCAAGTCTTGAAATGGGAGCATTTGTAGATATATTACATGTAAAATAATATGCTAGTTATTAATTTAAAATTTTCTATTTATATTTTGGAATTTATTAAATTTAATTCCAAAAGATAAATAGTTAAGTTTAATTAATACTCTAGTCTTTACTTTATACTCAAGTCAAATATTAATAAGTGTCAAAGATAAAGTGTCTATATCTATGGATCTATCAAATCAAGGATACCTGATATTATCTCTTAATATTTTTTTGAAGAGATAACCATCCAAGAAATTCAAGTTAATCTAAAAGTTGCCCATCAAGTATTTGTAAAAAGAGCGTGATCAAGGTTAATTCAAGACACAACATAAATCCTAGCAAGTGAGAGAAATTTTGAATGAGTCTTGCGATTCTCTTTAGCAAATTTAAGGAGATCCACGGCGTTCCAGGCATTCTTTGTGGAGCTCATAATATTTTGGTATTTGATTTGAGATTAAGGTGTGAAGTCCTTGGATTGACATTATTTTCATCAAATCAAATTCAAAGAGATCCACAGCGTTCAAGGGTATTCTTTGTGGAGCTCATATATTTTTGACGTTTTATTAAGGTGCGAAACCTTCAAATTGGCGTTATTTGAAATCAAATTCAGGAAGATCTACGGTGTTTAAGGTATTCATCATGGAGTTCATCAGATTTTAAAATCATATTTAGAAGGGAAGAATAAGATGATTAAATTAGATATTAGATCCATAATTGATAAGTTTGAATTTTATTTTATTTGTATAGATTTTTCTTGTCTTATAATTTTATTTATTATGGACAAAAAAATTTGCACTTACAATATTAATTGTTTGTGAACAAAGAAAATGCATAATCTTTTAATATTTTATCTATAAAACAATTAACTATTCGATCAACAAATTAGCAGGCGCTTCAAAATGAAATATTTTAGAAACAAAACCATTTTTAATACTCTATATCACCCTCATAAGATCTATTTAATTATTTTATTTATGAAGTTGTTTTATCATTTCAAATTTTTAAATAACATATTCAGCATGATATGTAAATTATCACAGAACAACAGATAAAATTTTAATATTCAAAATAATATAATTTATATATATATATATATATCAATCTCTCGTGAATTTCATTTGTAGATACAAAATATAAAAATAACTTAATATGATTCTTTATTTAATTAAACTTTCACATTCCAACAAAAAATTATGCCTATACAATAAATTTGGCATGATACATAAAATCTAAAACTGGCCAAATTTATAGGACAAAAATGCGTAATTTTCCAAAGAAGAAAGATGGGAATATGTAAATTACCATAGAACAACAAATAAAATTTTAATATTCAAATTAATATAATATATATATATATATATATATATCAATCTCTTGTAAATTTCATTTGTAGACACAAAATATGAAAATAACTTAATGTGATTCTTTGTTTAATTAAACTTTCGTATTCCTACAAAATGTTATGCCTACACAATAAATTTGGCAAGATAGATAAAGTCTCAAATTGGCCAAATTTATAGGACAAAAATTGTGTAATTTTTCCAAATAAAAAAATGTCTTTTACGAACAAAACACTAGGTAGAAAATTGTCTATTCATGTGTGTGCCTGGGGGCCAATGTGAATGTGAAATTTTAAACGATAATTTTTGTAATTAGATCAAACATGAGGGTGCCTTCTGTGATTAGCCCTACGCGTGTGTAGAATCACTTGACATCGGATAAGAACAAAGGTTTTTGTCTCTGTCTCCATCAATCGTTTTAGTTATAATTCTCCACCTAGCAATAATTCTATTCTCGTCTCAATTAACGGATGCTGTTTTTCCGAAATTAACCGCATATTTGGCTACAATTGGAAAAAATAAAAAATTATCCAATTGTTGGATATTTGTTTGACGTCTAATGTTGGGCATCGCATACTGAAAAGGAATTCCTTTTATTTGATGTTTCAAACATTATATTGATGAACCCACCCTCGTGGGACGTGGATTTTCGTTTTAAGCCTTTGCCTTCTAGAAAACCTAAATCATTTACTAATTGAAATAGTTATTTATGAAAATTAATTTCCATCAAATCCAGAATTTTTGCATTATAATGGCACTTTCTAAGAAATTAGATTCATGCCCGAAGTAGCTTGATAAAATATATTAATTGTTTTTTGATTATTCATTGAATTTTATTGTACTATCTGCATTATTATAGCACAACATTATACAACTCATTATTATGTAATTTTGACCAAATTTAAAAGTCTTAGAATTTGGATTTGTTAATTAAACTAAAATTTTCTCATTGATTGTTAATTTATATTTTAAGTTTATTTTAATGCAGCTTATAACTTGTATGTTAAAACAAAATTCTTATATTGTATTTATCCAGAATCGCAATATTAATATTTATCTCATTAAATATTTTTAATTGTTCATACTAATAGATTTGTATTCCATTGTAAAAATTCAAAATATCTATAGTGAGGATAGCTTTAATATTCTATCTCATCACATAAATTTAAAATTCAAGATGTGCTTGGTTATTGGACTCGTATTTTGTTATTTTTTATTTCAATTTTTTTGATTTCTCTGATAAAAAAAAAAAGATTATTTATATGTAATTTATGTTTAAATAATGTAGTTCTTGGTTTTTCTATATCTCGCTCTAACCATGGGATTTTATCGGAGAAATATATACATTTATGTATACTTACGCGTGTGTAAACTGCCAGCAACCACTGCTAATATATAAATATTTCACATCTTCTGTATTATCAAAATTCTAAATTCAATGAGACAAATTAAATAAGAAAAAAATATAAAAATGTTTTTATTGTTTATAATTACATGAGCAAATATAATAATTTATAACAGGATCCATGCTTTTAAAATGAACTTTATGGCCTTTAAAATCAGTGGGACTTGAGTGGGTTTTCAATTCTTATACATCTATTACATTGACATCAGAATTATGTAAATTACTTTTTTTGGACTTGATGTGAAAACTCTAGAATTAGCTAATTAATGCACTCAAAAAAGAGATTATGAGTAGCTAATTAATTATGAGTCGCATACCATTGTGTTATATCTAATAATACTAGCATAAATCCTGTGCTATGTATGATATATTTATTTAATTAAATTAAACTAAAAATGTAAATATGCAACTAATTTTTTATAATGAAGGGAATAGATATGGACACCTTAGCTATTCCTAACTTTATTTTGTAGAGGATCCATAACTTTCGTTTCAAATCGTGATCTAATTCATTTGGATCAAGCAATCCACATAAAAAAAAAATATAAATTCTGTACTATTTCAAATATATTTTCTAGTAATAAAACTATTTTGATCCAAAAAAAACTAAGATCCTTTATTAGTTTGAATATTCTACATTAAATCCAAAAGAAGTTCAAAAATTAGATACTATTGTTTAGGAAATTCCGATTGCGTATACAAAAAATAATAAATAGAGGTGAAACTACAAATAGTATGTAACACATCAAAATAAAATATTTTAGAGAAACGTGGGTTATTTAATTAATTAAATGAAAAGAATTTATAATGAATAAATAAAATAAAATTAATTAATCAAAATGAAAAAACAAATTAAAGAGTAGTTCTTAAAACCAAGTAAACCTGAAAAGGGGAAAACTGGTGCATATATGTATATGTATATAAATTATGCACACATTAGATACTCACAGATAACTTAAAAAATATTAAATTAATTTGATAAGGAAAAAATATGATTAAAAACCACAATAAAATAATGAAAGTGAAAATAATAATAATTTTTAAAATAAAATTGAAAAAACTATCTTTCAAACACAATATTTATTGTCCATAATAGATGAAGAAAAACATTTGAATTTAGAAAATATTGAATAGAAAAATTCACCCAACAAAGAGGAACTATAATGAATTGTAAACTAAACCAAATTGAGAGAAGAAGAAGAAGAAGAAAGAAAGAAAAGAACAAAACTTGCAACTTAAAGAAATACCTTATACATCCTGGAAAAGGTTCAACACTTTCAAATGGCAAAGTGAATGTGGAAATAAAGGGAAAAAAACAAAAATAAGGTAGTTTGCAAGTAATTAAAAAGAAAAATATTTTGTAATCTTTTAAATTTATCACTATTAAAGGTAGATTCTATTTACAAACTGCTCTAATATCTTTTATTATTAGCAAAATATTTATTAATCACAATATACACATACATAAAAGGGGAAAAAAAAGAGAGATCTAAATGATAATTCAGCAACAAATACGTCAATACATGATATGCTCGTGCACATATTGAGAATGGATCAATAAAAAAATAAAACAAATATATGAATGCAGATACATAATGTAATGATTCACTTGAGAGTTTAGGATGAAAGAGATTTTATTAGGATTACCTTAAAGAAGAAGATGAAGAAAAAATAGAGAAGATAAAAAGAAAAAAAAATTCCTTTTTCGGTGGCACCGAAAAATAAGAAATTATTTGTTTTATGGAATGAAATTTATAGAATTTTTTTTTTTTTGGTAGGAGTACTTAATTTGGTGCTCATAAAATATCTTTTGAATTTTAAACTCATTAGTTGAAATAAAAATTTATGATTATGAATGTTTGGAATTATTTGATGAGATAAAAAACATATGATTCAATTTTTGGATAAACATGAAGTCATGTTTTAGTTATAATAGATAAGTTCATTATATTAAAATAAAAATAAGAAAAATCAAATTACCAACCAATGAGATTTTTCTTAATTTAATTAATAAACTCAAAATTCTAAAATTTAGAATTTGGTTAAAACTGCATGATTGTGGGTCCATACTGTTGTGCTATATATAATTGTGTAGATAGATATAGGATTGTACTATGAGTAATGTAGAAATAAATGTAGAAAGAATATTGTAGAATAACAAAATTTATATACAAAGCAAACAAAATATTTATCTATTAATCTTATGATAAATTAAATTTATAAGATAAAATTCGTGATAAGAATACTTAATATATTACTTATAAAATATTTTTTAAATCATAAACCTATTTAGTGTGATAGAAATATGATTATACATATTTTTTGAATTATTTTATGAGATAGAAATCTATATTGTAATTGTGGATAAATACAACATGATATTTTAGTTATAATAGATAAGTTGATTCTATTAAAATAAAATATAAAAATAAATAAATACTAACCAGTAAAAAATTTTCAACTAAATTAAAATACTCAAAATTTTGAGAATTCACCATTTGAACAAAATTGTATAATTATGATTCTATACTATTATGCTATATATAACAGTATAGATATATACTACAATAAAATGATACGGTTAAACTATAATGTTCACTGCACAGTTATACATTGAATTACTTAAAGTTCATATTATCAAATTTTCAAAAAAAGAAAGTATTGATTAAATTTAATGTTTGTGGAAGCCCACAATTCGTGGACTTTCCAATAATTGGGAAAAAAGTGATATGCATTGAATCTATTCAAATTCATCTTTTCTCGCTAAGATTTCTCCTAAAAGGTAGAGAAAATTATTGATGTCTCCTATTCCTCTTTGATTGCAAGCCCAGCTGACGTGGACAAGAAAATTATTGATGGTTTGCTTATTTTCATTTTAGGTAATTAGAAAAAAGAATTTAGGAGAATGAATTTTAGGGAGGAGATTGAGGAAGGAAATTGTAATGAATATTTGGTTTTGTTTCAATGGAGGTTAGAAAAAATAATCTGCTTGATTTTATTTTTGGGGTGATAATATTAGTATTGTAAATATTAAATAGATACATTTTTGTTCAACATGTAGAATGCAAATCATGAAATTATATATTAAATTCTTTTAATGGATATAATTATAATATGAGAATATATATATGTGTATGTAATTAATAATTATATATCTTAATTTGTTATCTAAAATAAAAGGAATAGCATTTGTTTTTTTTTTTCCCTTTTTGCTTTTTGTTTTGTTTTTGGATCAAGATCTAGTACATTTGGTTGATTGCTCATATTAAAAAAATCAAATTGATTGCTAAGCAATTTTATAGGTTAGGTTGGGACATATACCACAAAATTATTGAAAAATTGATCTCAGAATACACTTTATAATATTTTTGATGCAATAATGAAAAGTGATTCGATTAAGAAATACATTTTTCCGTTTAACTAATGCATGAGGACAAGGCAATATGTGACTAAAACTAAGGCACAAAAATGAATAAATTTTAACAAAAAGAAGAAGAAATTAACCTTAGGTTTCATATGTTTTAGAAAATTCGAAGTGATTTTTGCAACTCTCTTTCTTAAATTTATTATTCATATTCTTTTAATATGTAAGATTTTTTTATTTTTATTTTTTTGTTTTTGAACTCATCAGTTGTTGTTGTTGTTATTTTGACAAACAAATCCTCTTAGTTAAAATAATGTGAGATATCAATCATTTCATTCATGATAATGTATAGTATAGGAAGTATACAGAATTTATTTTTTCCAGTTTTTATATATGAATCTAACAAAATGCCTTCTAACTGAGTGGTAAATGAATTACTTGCAAATATCTCCCCTCTTTTTAATGTTAGAATTGTTGCTTTTTTACATTTAAAATACAGTTTTTTACAATCCCATCGCTTCAAGAATTAGTCCACTCATGATGCTAAGTTTATGAAGGATTTGCTTATGAGTTAATGGGCCGCTCCGATCGACCTAATGGTGGCCAGGTTTAGGATTCCAATATAGATGCGGGTCAAGTCCTACAACCACAAATAAGCATGTGAAGCTTGTCAAGGTGACTCTTATCCAAAATCCTTCGATACATAATTCAAAATAAGTCTAAGGAGATGAAAATGTAGAGTGAGCGGTGAGGGCCAAAGCATGTACGAAAAGCATACCTAAAAATCCTACCAACTAGGGCTATTTATAGTTTGTTTTCCAGCTTGGCAGGGGAGATCGAAATAACCATCTACTCCCTAGCTACAGCCCACAAGCTAGTAAGATTTGATGCATTTATAAGGACCTTGGGGGTCTTATTGGCATCTGTCAGTCATCATGTTTTCTACTAGCTAGAGATGTAGAGCAAATATTTTGTATTTAATGCGGTGGTAACTGGTTGACGGCTCATTTAATGCAAACAAGATGTTGGTTTGACTACATTTAATGCGAAGGTGATAAATAAAATATGAATAAAGAATGTATAAAGTACAACAACATCTACGGATAAATGTTGCTCCACCTAAAAAGGTCAACGTGGTCAAGCACATTGTTCACTACAAACCTCTTTTCCTCTAGTAGTAGTAGGGTAAGTTTGTTAGGGTGGTCGACCTGACACACTCTTTGGGATATATAAAGTGTAAATTTTTCTATTCTATTGCATGATAATAGTTGTTAAACATGATTTGAGTCGTAAAAGATCGACCATACCATATCGTCCATAATTTCAACAATTTTGCACCACGAAGCATGGTTATTCATCGTAGTTGATTAAGTAAATTCAAGCTTCCTTAAATATGAGAAGAAGGAATGTGAGATGGTGAGAATATGAAGCAAAACCCAACTTGTCTTAAGGAGGCAGCCGCATAGGAATCTTAAAGAGAGACGTGACTTCCCCGTATTCTACGTAGTTCCAAGTTTCCAATGTTGTCATTGCATATGCATCGGTGACGCAATGGTGTTCCATCAATCAGTGAGGTACGTAATACACTTCCTTACAAAATAATTAACATCTTTCTAATGAAAATGAAACAGGAAATATTATAAAAAGAAAAGCCACACATTCAACTTAATTTCCCACATAAATATATTATAGACTAAAAAATGTTATTAAATAGGCACTATTAACAATAGTAACATTTATAATTATAAAATATCTTCGTAAATCATAATAGCAAGTTTTTATTATTATTTGATATAGCTCACTTATACCTTAATAGCTCGTTTGTTTGCTTTGATATTATGTGATAAATACATAATTCAAATTAATTTCAATGTTTGGCTCATTTTAAAAAGCCTTTGATATAATTAGGACCCAATATGCATTTGAGGCAAAATTTGGCTTATATATCAAAGCTTTGGGGTTTGATATGTTTTTCAATCTAAGTTGGATATAAGTTGTAGTTTGTCAAATGAGATAATCATATTAAGCAAACAATTAAAATTAGATATTTAGTTATTTAAAATATGCAAACAAATATTAAATAGGATATACAATAATCCACTATTTATCCTAGTCATGAGTACATGCCTAATCCAAACACACCAAGCAAACGAGCTCTAGAATTACATGAGTAAAATTGGAACAAAAGAATAAATATAACTCAATGATACGAACTACCATATTTAATGGTTCGACCCCTCAAAAACTCCACTAATATAAATATGAATTTCTACAACCAAAAAATCATGAAATCTTATATTAATTAATTAAGACATTCTTTTTAATCAATTGAATTTTCTAAATAAAAACACAAAACTCCATAATTCATGAAAAGATGATTGAATCCAGCAACATGCAACAATATCATTTGCCATCACTCAATTTTTTATTATCCATGTTAATATTTTATCTGGTGGCAAAGATTTAGCCTTGACAAACACCTAGGTACAGACTTATCTAATGGTCCGAAATATCCCCATCGTCGCAAGTGATATCAGAATTAGCAGCCGAAAATACTTTATCAATCTGCAGACACATTTGGATACATATATAATTCCTTGAAATACCAAGCACACCGTTTATTGGCCGCTAGCATTACAGGCGCGCGAAGCAGTTTCTGTATGGCTTTCTATATAAGACAGTGGTGACACACCGTCTCAACTCGGGAAAAACAACAATGGAGTCCTTCCAAAACAAAGGGGTGAAATTGAATGAACCATTATTGGAGTCCAAGAAACGGCCACCGGAGGCGGCGGAGGAGGTAAGCTCTGAGCTTGAAGGAATACTATCGGACACAAGCGTATCATGGTGGCGCCGCCTCCAGAAGGCCATGGGAATCGAGTTCAAGTATGTGTTCAGGCTAGCGGGCCCTGCTGTCATAGTTTACTTGCTCAACAATGTTACTTCCATGTCCACCCAGATATTCTGTGGCCATCTTGGCAATCTTGAACTTGCTGCTTCTTCTCTCGGCAATAATGGCATTCAACTTTTGGCCTATGGAATCATGGTACATACATAACTTATATATACACGCACATATGCATATATTTTTTTATTAGATTCCCACAAAGTAAATGATTAGAGGTATAGTTCAACAATTTTTATCTCTTGAACTAATTTTGGGTGAGTTAAACTCAAAATTCATTTTACTCAATGATATTACGTCATCAATTATGTGTTATTTCATGCCTCAAAATGTTTATTTCTTGTCAGGTATTGAATGTGTTAGATTTCCATATCGATTAAGCAAATGGTTTCTATGTATGACCACCAGTACTTTCTTATCAACTTTTCTATGTGATCTAATCTTGCTAATTATGAGTTGCAGCTTGGAATGGGAAGTGCAGTAGAAACCTTGTGTGGGCAGGCATACGGGGCTCACAAATATGAAATGCTTGGAGTATATGTGCAAAGATCAACAATCCTCCTAATGGCCACAGGGATTCCCCTGACGTTTATATACATGTTCAGCAGGGACATCCTGCTCCTGCTCGGGGAATCCAAAAGGGTGGCCTCTGCGGCCGCATTGTTCGTCTACGGCCTAATACCCCAGATCTTTGCGTATGCTGCCAATTTCCCTATACAGAAATTCTTGCAAGCACAAAGCATAGTGAATCCAAGTGCATATATATCAGCAGCGGCGCTGGTTTTGCACATATTTTTGACGTGGCTGGGGTTGTATGTGTTTGGATGGGGACTATTGGGTGCGGCCCTGGTGCTGAGTTTGTCGTGGTGGATTATAGTGGTGGCGCAGTTTGCGTATATCGTGACTTCAGAACGGTGCAAAACGACGTGGACTGGGTTCAGTTTGATGGCGTTTTCGGGGCTTTGGGAGTTTTTTAAGCTGTCTGCTGCTTCTTCTGTGATGCTGTGCTTGGAGACTTGGTATTTCCAGGTCCTCGTTTTGATTGCTGGCTTGCTGCCTGATCCCGAAGTTGCATTGGACTCTCTGGCTATCTGGTAAACATACAACAATCCTCAATGCTCAAATGCTCGAATTTATTATGGTAACTTGGATATAAAAAATTAAGAAATAAAAGAAAAAGTAAAAAACGATACCATATAAAAAGCTAAATAGATGTATATAATGATGTGGAATTGATGAAAATAAAATAAAATAGAATTTCTATGATATAAGTTTAGATATTATTTGTTCGAGCTACTCAGTCACGATCATTCTATTAATCCACATCCCTATTAGTTTTTTGTGTTCGATGATTTAATTAGTTTTTTTATCCTTATATATATTTTATGTGTTGGCTATTGATCCATTTCTAATCCTAACCATCTCAAAACCGACGGCTGAAATTGCGTAAGGTGCTGTTTTCCCGCAGTGATAAATTGACTCATCTCTCTTCGTTGGTGCCAATCAATTTCAGGTTCACTTTCCTTACACGACTACAAAAGTCCCATAAAAGCCAATGTGACTACCCTTTCAAGCAAGTGATATTCAGACCTATTTTTTGTCAATCTAATGAGAATTAATTTTGAAAATGATTGGTTCAGTCACTAAGGAATATTTGTTTTTTTTATTTTATTTTATGATTTGTTTATTATGTGTTTTGGGAGAATTAATTATTGAAAAATATGAAAGTTACTTTTTGGTATGTATGGTTATATTTTGGGGGAGATATTTTTACTGTAACAATCAAATCAAATCAATACTTTTTTGTTGAGTTTTTAGGGTAAAAATGAAATTAAGCGATTTTTTTAATGTTAGAATAATAATAAATATATATAATGTATATATATAACAAATGAATGTATATATTAGAGAATGTATGTTTTTTAGAGAAAATGAAGATATGTTTGATTTTATTTTCCCAAAATAATATTGTTCCAAAGAATCATAACCAAACAAAGCCTAAATTATTGACATCTATATATACAAATTAAAATTATCAGATATGATCGAAACATGTATTAATGCAAACGTAGATGAGACAACATATATAAAATGGAAAAGGTGATGGAAAATCAACTTTGCTGGCTGGCATATATTTTGGTTAGTGAAATGCATGTAATGGGTGTCAATTTCAACTTGCAGTGGAACAATCCTTGGATGGGTGTTCATGGTATCAGTGGGGTTCAACGCAGCCGTAAGGTGAGCAAAACTTTTAACAGTTTAATTTCTCTATTTTATTTTATATTATATTGAATAATTCATTATATTATATAAATACATAAATATATATCGAGTGCATTGATTATTTTTTTATAAAAATAATTTATTAAAAATCAAATACACTTGATATATATTTATTAAATTAAAATATAAAATAAAATATGAAATGAAATAATTAAGGATCAAAGTAGACTTTTACTAAACCATATAATATATTTATAATTGTAATTAATATACACATTTTTAATTATCCCAATCGTTATTTCTTGGAACAATAGTATAAGGGTCAGCAATGAACTCGGGGCAAGGCACCCGAAATCAGCTGCTTTCAGTGTGGTGGTGTCAACGGGAACATCATTCGTCGTAGCCGTCATTTTCGCCATTGTTACACTCATCCTGCGCCATCAGATCAGTTACGCCTTCACCTCCGGCAAAGTTGTTTCCGATGCCGTCTCAGACCTGACGCCGCTCTTGGCCGGCTCCATAATCCTCAATGGAATTCAACCTGTTTTATCTGGTAATTATATATATAAACATATATTTATAATATCATTAATTTCTTCTTTAGTTTATTTTCCTAACATGTAATTTTTTATAGGAGTTGAGAAAAATATAAGACTTAATTTGTGCGAAAAGATTTTCTACGGACATAAATTTTTTCTCTAAAAAAAATTCAACTTACAACTAGGGACAAATTTAAGCACTGGCCGACACCTTTTAGCAAGACATTAACTTACAGTTGAAAATTTTCCTCGAGATCTCAACTTTAAGACTCAGACCATTTGGTATATTATGGAGTATGTTTGTCCTTAAGTTAGCATTTATTCAAGACCGACGGGGTGTTTAGGTTATTATAATACATATACATATATATATATATATATATAAAAGAAACGCACACACTCACCCTGATAAAATAAAAAGAAAAATACATCATGTATCGTGTATATGTTGCTGAAAAGTATAGTGCCTCTATTAATAATTGGGGTGCTATAATGTTAGTCTATTTTAAATTTATGTTTGCACTTTGAACTTTCATAAATAAAAGATCTAAACTGTGAATTTCGAGAAGTGAGGAAATAATTTTTCTTAATGTTTTTGTATATGAAACTCAAGATCCAAACATATATAAAACTGAAGTTTTGGGGCTCACAGTTTCCTAATTTTGTTTTACGTATATAATATAAATGTGTTCGTACATTTATTGATAATAATAAGGTGTGGCTGTCGGGAGTGGATGGCAAGCATTTGTTGCATATGTGAATGTTGGCTGTTACTATGTGGTCGGCGTCCCAGTTGGTGCAATTCTCGGCTTCGCATTCCACCTTGGTGCTAAGGTAAACGTCTAATTAACTATAATTTCCATTTTTTTGTTAATTGGGTACACATTGTGTCTCAATTTTTGGATTGTAATGAATATATATTAAAAATAATATTTATGATAAAATAAAGCATTAATATATATATATATATAATTCAACCGTCATAATCTCATATATATTTTTATTTAGTAGTACTCAAATGATTGCACAGATCTCTACTTGGGACACTAAATCAACAAAAAATTATCTACTTTTGTTTTATCCACAAACATAGACAATTTATTATGTATGAACCTGGGAATATCTAGGCAGAATCTCGTCTTTGTTTGGTTGGACCATTGATTTTGGAAAAAGACAGGTAATAGAAACAAGTATTTTATTAATAATTATTTTTTGAAAAAGCGTCATTAAATTTGTTGTTTGGCTGTGGTCTGTAGGGAATATGGGCAGGGATGCTGGGAGGCACACTCATGCAGACCCTAATCTTAATATGGGCTACTATTCGAACTGATTGGAATAAGGAGGTAATATTACTGCATTTATTCAATTATTTCGCGTTTTATTAATTTAGAAATTTTTGGTTAGGAATAATTAATTGTAGCACAAGTTAAGTTTAAATATGTGGATCAGATTGGGTACTTAAATTTTCTTTTCTATTTTAACTAGATGGATTATGTAAGACTTGTCATTTTTTGTAATTAATTATAAGATATATAATTAATATATATATATATATATTGAAATCAAATAAATGTGTTAATATATATATATATATATATATGTATATGTTAAGATATGATCCGGTGGAATTTCTTGAAACTTTCAGGTGGAGAAAGCAAGGAATCGGATAGATAAGTGGAATGATCGTTTGAAAGAGCCACTTTCAGGTGAATGATTTCTGAGAAGGAAAATTTCATGTTATTCATAACAGAAGTCGAGTTGTACACCCACAAAACTTGGATAGAAAGGGTCAAATATCATATGCTCCTTTCTAGATTTTATTAATTACTCCAACCATAGTATTGTTGATATTTTCGGAACTGAGGTTGAATTCCAATTCCAAAGAATTTCAATAAAATCTAATGTAATGTATTGCACAAAATGCTTATATTTTTATTATTGAAATAAAAGTGGGACAGCCACTTCAATTACACACAAGAAAAAGTAGTTTTAGCAACCAAAATCTCAACTACCAAAATAAAATGGTTGCTAAATATATACTTTTGGCAACTAAAAGTGATATGGTCGCAGAAGTTAAATTACATAAATTTTTCTGCGACCAATCAATAATTTGTTGCTATAATTAATTAGCCTTAGGTTGTGGTATAACAACCAAATTTGGAGTTTTTTTGCAAAAAAATTTGCGATCATTGTATATGAACACTAATTGTGACCAATTTAGCAACAAAATATTGAAGGGTCGCAATAAGCCTTTTAAATGATCATCAACGACCAATAAATTTGATTGCTAAAGATATAGGTTTAATTATTTAGCTCTTTAAACTTGTAGCAACAAATATTATATGGTCACCAGAAAAAATACTTACGGCAAACAAATTTAAATAGTTGCAAATAAGTTACTCATAATAAAACAATATAATGGACTTTATTTCTTATTATTTCTTGAGAAAATATATATATATATATATATATAAATTTAGATTTGACTCTTTTTAACTTAAAGAGTTAAATTAATTTTTTAGGTAAATTTAATTTAAAAGATTAATTTAAATATTAAAAAAATTATTATAATACTAAAAAAATGATTATAATATTAATTGAATTATTAATATTTTAATTTAAATTTATCTCTTTAATTCAAGATTCTTTCTATTTAAAATATGTTTAATTGGGTAACTTAATTTAAAATATGTTTTAGCATGAAACATAAAACACAGATCTTGTCAAGCAAAAGATTCAAGAACTCAACACTTTATTGAGACCTTCTTTCAGAGCAACGGTGGTGAGATTATAACCTCCATCGATCACCAGATTCTGCCCACTGACATACTTTGCCTCATCACTTCCCAGAAACATTACAGCTTAAGCCACATCATTTGCCTCAACTGTTTCCCCTTTTAAGGTTGCAATATGAGAAAAAATTCTTCGGCTTCTCCATCCCGCTGGCGCTGCCGGTGATTATAGACACCTTGCCTTCCAGCCTGCATTTTAATTATGCTAAATCAGAAACTCCTGATATGGACAAAACTTATATATGAAATATAATGAGTCTATTACAATTTGAGTATGATCACCTTTTTGCCATTAATGCTGCAGGAAATTAAAGCTCCCTTATGAGGAATTCCTTTGGACAGAGTGAATAGGTCTAAGATTTAACAACTTGGAGCTTATCTCATGTAGCAGATATAGGACAACGGACCAACATTTCTTGAACAGATTAATGGATTTTTTGCTTTTTTACAACATACAGATCTCCCTAAGCACCCAGGTATTGAGACCACCTTTCAACAATTTGGCAACAAAAATTGGATCCCTTAGTAAAAACAGAATTCTGTGCAGCATTCAACCGAACAACAACAACATAATATGAGCTCAAGATTCTGGTCATAAGCCACATTGCAGCTACAATTTGTGGTCTAGTTAGCCAACAAGTCTTCAGCAGCCAAGAAAGTTTGTAGCAACAAAAGTGCCTTGATAAAACCACGAGATCCAACCAAGCAGCAAGGTCAAAGTATTTCATTATGAAAACAGTCTAGTTCCAAACAAAAGAAAGAAAACCTCATTGTGCTGCAGTGTATGCAAGACAAAAGAACATGGAGATTTGACCTGTATCCAGAAGCAAACTGAAGCGCACTATACCGTAAATTCAATCTAGAATCCGAACCTGTATCCAGAAGCAAAATTCTGCATCATGGTATGATGTAATATGAACCAGAATATAAATTAGATGGAATATGAACCACGAACAGTAAGAAACAGATTTCATCAAACTGTGCAGTAGTAGCAGCAAGATATTGGCTGCAATAGAAACACCCCTAAACAAAAACACCATAGCTCATTTCAACTACAAAATTCAAGCGGCAGCTGTGCATCCACAAATACTAAAAAAAAAAAAAGCACTATTTCCTAGCACAGTTCAGCAGATTGATTGTTGATAATCAGACAATTGTGCATCCACAAATACTCAAAAATAAAGTTTCAGATTTGCAGCAGCTGTCCTTGTAAAGACAACAGCATCATCACATGCACAAAAGGATCAATGGAGTTCCAAAATCACCAAAAACTCACTCAGTAGCAGAACAAGATTCACATGCAGATTGGAAACTGAAGTCACATTCACTAGTAGGAAAAACTTGCTGCCACAAAATCTGAGCAATAGCATAATTCTAAAACTGAGGCAAAATCACATCCAAAATCAATAAAATATTATCTCAAAGGTTTCAAGAAAACTCAAACATGATATATAGACATTACATACAAGTGAACTTCAGTGTTTGATCTAATTTTGCTGTCCATCAAGAAATAAGCTGATACAATTCTAATTATTTAATAATTTGAAATTTAAGATGAAATGGAACTAGTATATTCTGATAACATTTGAGTAAATAAACAAGCCACTATAAAAGAGCATCAATAAATCCAATCAAAAGCCAAAAAAGAAAAGAAAAAGAAAAAGAAAAGAAATAGAAAATAAACGAGAGGGTCCTCACACCAAATTCCTGTAATTCCATAACAGAATTCTTCCTGCTTAGGATCAGTTTTACCAAAAATACAAAGAGTAACAAGCAAAACAGAACGACAAATGGAAAAGACTGGCTTTATTTGCGCAATTTTTACTATGAAGGCAGTGGAGAGATGCTTACTAGAGAGAAAGTCGTCTGGAAGAGAAGAGAACAGAAATCAGAAATGGTTGAAATGTGAAAACCACTTGTTGTAGGTCGTGTTTATTAATAGTTTTCTTCCCATATGAATCTCTCCATAATCTTGGAGGAAATCAATTTCCATATAATTTTGACGGAAAATCTCTTCCCATATTTCAACATAATTTTGGCGGAAAAGGCGAAAATCAGCGGCATTAATATTAATCGGTCGGTGCCTCAGGCCTTCACCCTCATTTACTTTTTAATTTTATTGGATATAATATTACTGACATTTTTATAAAATTTGAAATTTTCTTACTTATTTTTCAGAAAAAAGAATCATTTTAGGTTTAGGTTGAATTTTAAATTTGACGATGCTGAATTTTTTTAACCATATTACAAGTTTTTTATTTAAAATATTTAGTGAATTTAGCTCCAGCAAATAATTTGCTTTAGGTTGTTTTGAATTTCTTTTATCAATGATATTTTAATTTTAATAAACTAAATATTTACAGAATATTATTTTCCATCTTTTGTGACATATATATTATAGTAATAGGGACAGTTTTAATTTTTATATCTAAATGTACTAAATAAGAATATTAAAATTTTCAAAGTTCATAAATTAAATTTTGTAAATGTTATTACTACACATAATGAGTACAACTAAAGAAAAACTTCAAAACTATTTTCTTCTAAAAATAGGATAAGATTGAAGATAGAATTTTCTTAAATGAAAAGTCAAGAATAAATTTTTCAATTGAAAAATAGTTTCATGAATTTTTTTTTACATAGAAACTTATCCTAAGATATTACAAGAATTCATTTGTGATCTAAAAAGTTAGAGTAAATTTATTTTAATTGTTTAATATGTACAGACATTATAATATGTATAAACACATATATTTGATAGTACTTGATGAATCTCAACAAGCAAAAGTACAATATATGTCATCAAAATTTCTTCCTTATTTTTTTATTTTTATATTTTATTAAGTTGTCCTTAGTGGTAAATATATATATATATATATATACATATATATATATATATATATGAAAAACCAATTATTAACAAGCATTTCGTAGGTTTGACTTTTACATAAGAATAAAGAGAAGTACAATACAATTATTTTCATTAACATTATGAATTCAAATTAATATAAACTAATGTTGGTCGGTCGAGATAAGTTTTTCTAAAGCCTAAATCTATTATAAATATTTACTATACTATCCTGAAATTACACAAATAACAATTAATAGGTAAAATCTAATAAACATAACCTATAAAATTGACATAATCTAAAGCGTCACACCAAATTTAGAGGGATGACAAAGTGAAGCTTAATTTCTAGATAAATCTCAAACAAAATCCAATTTACTTATAATAGGTATATCTTTATATATATACACTCACAAAACACACGTAATATAAACTTCTAACCTAAGCTTTTTATGTTTTTTTTTTTTGTTTGGCCATAATAAGTTATTAGATGGAGCTTTTTATTATTAATTGTCAGCGTGGGTCAATTGTAAACTACATATTAGATTTATGTGATTTTTAATTTTAAATAAATTGTTCATTCAATATGTGACATATGAATCTAAATTTTGAACTGTTTTAAAATTTATATTTGTTTGATTTTGTAAATTAAATTTATTTTATTAATAATAGTACAAATAAAAAAATTAATTATTTTGGACATAATTTAGAATTTTTATTTATTTCCAAACTCAGTTTGAGTTGCATACCAAAATTGTTTGAAAAAGCTTATTCTTAATTGAAAATAAAAACTCATATCAAGTTGAATGTGAATCTAAGTTTTAAACTTAATTTGAAAATTCAAAGTAATGTAAATTGCAAGCTTATCTAATAGAAGTCAATCTATATTGATTTATTTTTGGAGGTTGAAAACTGTTCTATTAATGTTTAATTCATTTAATTTGGATAATATTTTAGATGAAATATATTAACTTATCCCATCAAAAATTCAATGTACAAGTAGCAGTTGACTAACTAGTTTGGTAATTTTTTGGATATTGAATAATTTAGTTAATATTTTGGAGAAACATTTTAATAATAATAAATAAAATTTTCAATTCAAGAAAAAAGTAGCCTTTTTTAAGAGAAATATTTTAATAATAAAAAATAAAATTTTTAATTTAAAATAAAAGTAGCATTGTCCATGGTTTGAAAAATCAATTGAACTATCTTAAGTAAAAGTAGCAATTCTTAAATGAATTTTATCAAATTGGCACTCCTAATTAGAATATATGAATTATTTATTTTCTTTTTTTTTGCATTTATTTCAAAGTAAGAAAAGTAATAGTAAAAATATTGATGCATTGCAAATAAAAGTTTCTTTTTAATTTTTATTTAATGCATTAAGAAAATATTTTTTATCTATGAAAATATTTTTAAATCAAAATTTTGTTATTGAACTTATTTGAAAATTAAACATATCTTTATTTAATCAAATTTAAGTTTTAAACACTTTTGATAACTTGAGATACATAATTTAGTTTAGATATACTTAGAAACAACTCAGATAGTCCCAAACTCAAAATTATTTAAATATATCAATTCAACACCGAAATTTTGTTATTAGAATTTAAAATTTTAGAAAATGACTATGTAAAAATATATATATATATATATATATATACACATATTTTTAAAAATATAAAATTTTGATAGTGAATAACTTATTATAATTTTTTTTCTCTTCCGAAAACAAAAAAAAAGATATTTTGGAATTATGTTTAAAATATTAAAAGTCACAATATATTTTTCAGAAAAAAACTAGAGTTAGGATTGTGCTTTCAATCGTAAAGGCCCCAAGCACACAATCAGAACAGCTTGACCCCTAATCCCTAATTCCTCATCCCTCACACCTCTACCAAAGTTTTCATCATCACTCAGATAGCAATTCTCTCCCAATAAAACACGCAGATAAAAGAGGCTCACCTATTTTCTTCTCTTTCCCGTTGAACCGGGTTTTGGCATGAACTTCTCAAGATTGAAGTCTGGAAATAGTGGTGAAACTGTACCTCGAATGTGTGCTCGAAGAAATCCATGGAGTTACCAATTGATCCGAACAAAGCGCTAATTTGGTGGCCCAGTAAAGGCCACGAAAAAGTTTTGAGTCAGGAAGTATTTCCATATGGCAGGGGCGCCAGAAAGGAGTTCCGGTGGAGAGGCGTGTGGCGGCAGAGGAGCAAAGCGCTTTCTTTGTATGCTGAAGAACGATGGCAGCCGTGGTGGCTATAGAGTGGGCGTTTCGACATCAACGCCGCACCACCGCTTGAGGCGGAGGGCAATGGCAATTACGAATTATATTCTTTTGTTTATCCCTTCGTTGTTATTTGAAACAAATAGTCATAATTTTTGTTAAAATTGCAATGCTTTTGGGATATAAGAGCAAGAATTGATTAGAAAAAGATAAATGGATCCTATAGTAGGGCAGATTTCTCTTAAATTGCATAGAAATTTGATTTTGGGTTTGACCCCAATATGAGAAGTGGTGCTTTCTGTTCTTTTGACCTTTGAAAGTTGTGAGTGATCATTCTATGCATTCTAATTTCTCTTGCTAAATAAATATTTCTTCCGAATTAGTTCAAAGAATTTTCCCAACGTGATGGAGGCTCTGGTAATTTTTCTGCATAGAAGGTTTCTAATTTTTTTTCTTTACCATGGCTTATGGAACCCAAGTTTATGTTATGTGTTGTTTGTAATAATATTGTAATTGCTCTAATCCAAGAAATTTATGAGTCTATTTCATTAAGAAAGAATTCTATGTTAATGTGGGGCTTCAATCTAGAGATTGTAATATCTCTCACTAGTGTATGAAGGAGGATTCTAATTAATATTCCATGTCTTATTTTTGTTTCATCTATAACTTATGGTGGAAACATATGTATGGTCCTCTTGAGGTTGAATATGAACATGAAACCATATTTGCCTATTCTACTCTGAATTAGAGTATCATATTCCATTGCTAAAAAGTTTATATCTATCAAGCACAAAGGCAGGCTCAAATCTGGTCTTTTTCATAGTTTGTGGTGAAGATTTTACTGCTATTTACTCTGGTCTTGGTATTTGATATGGATGTAAAGAGGCGACAGCATTCGAGAACCCACATTTTCTCTCATTGCTTTTCCTTTGATGCTAAATCATAATTGCATGGTTCAATTTATAGCAAAGTATGGAATTTGGGCTTACTTTGGTATTGACAGATTGGTTAAAATGCGTATGTTCTTGGATCTCATATGAAGTCCCGAATGCTTTCCTAAGAGAATATTTTTTTGGTTCTTGGAGAAGAGAAGTAATATTTGGTGGACCAACTAATCTGAGTATGGAAATTGACTTGCCTTGCAAAAATCTTTTGAATTCATTTGTGGTGATAGCACCTCAATGGGGAGATATGGAAACTACTCCCCGTGCTATGTCACCATTGGAACTTCAATCCCCTCATGTTGAGGGTTTAGAAATTCTTGAGTTAGAGTTATCCTGATTTAGCAGATTGCTAAAATCATATTTGCTATTGCAGTGGTCATGCAATCAGAAGGATTTAGGTACTTGGAACGGAGCTGTCCATTATTATTGTCAGAGCTGCTGGAAACAGAAGTCAAACCTTGTATTAGGTAAGAAAAGGAGTGGGAGCATTATCTTTGGCCTAGATTTGGCAGCAAATGGTGGTGTAGTAGAATCCGTGAATCCTAATGGTCGGTGGCCGCATAGGCAACTCTACTATTGTGGTTGCCATACAGAATTGCTATGGGTGCATGCTGATTGAATATAATATGAAGCTTGTTTATATTAGCTTTTGTCTTTGTTAGTCAAAACCCAAATAAAATTCGAAATATTCTAATGCTTTCATGACTGAGATACTCATTGTTTCTAATGTTAGCATGCTTGCAGTTTGTCCGGTCTTGCCTCTTGCTGGTACGAATCCTTCCCTTTATATTATTGCCTGCCTGCTAATCAAATTTTGTAATTTTTATCTTCAATATCTCGCAGGAAGAAATTATTTGTTTAAATTATAACTAGCTATATTGTTCTAATGCATAGTTTGTCTAGATAGATTACTATTGGCAGGCATAATAATTACTATGAGATGCATAAATGTTGCTGCACGTTCTTTTGTGCAGCAAATTCTTCTGTTGATGTATGGAAGATTGCATCAAATTCTTGTGGATACTGGTGATTGATCTTTTTTCCCGTTGTGCAATTCTTGGTTGCGTCGATCTCTAAAAAAGTTTGAACTGTAATTTGGTAATTGATGAAAGTTGGAACCTAATTGTGCCATGGGCTTGGAAATTTCAGAATTTGGTTGCTTTGTTGTAATGCAATTTGCTTACTGTGTGGCTCAAGACTTTGATTTTGTTTGCTTCTACACAATGCTTGTTTGCAGGAACGGAGATTTGTTCTTGTTCGCTAGAAAATCTCTTGCAAGTGCTTGAGGAGGGTTGCAATATGATGTAATTAATCTCTTTTCATTTTTTGTCATTTTTATCTTTTCATTTTTTGTCATTTTTCTTACTTTCCTCTAGGGGAGATTAGTTAGCAATTTTTATTTATCCTGAAAATATTGTAAGGGAAGTGAGTATTTCCTTATTTCTATTTAGCACAAGTACTCAATCCCATTTTGGTTTGTAATATAACCTAAATCTATTCCAACTCAAATTGTTTTGCAATTATTTATTAGCTTAAAAGTACATATTAGCAATCATTTCAAGCAACCTATGTAGCCACTATTTGGTTGCTAAAATATACATATTAACTACCAATTGAAATTGTTTTTCCAATTGGCATTTGGTTTCTAATAAGAAATATATTAATGACTACTAGCTACATTTTTGGTCACTAAATCATAAAAAATGAAATAAGTCTTGCAACAATATTAAAATTATTGCAATTGATTATTTAATCACTAAAATATACTCTTTAGTAATTATATTTTATTGTTGCAACGTAATCGTTAAAACATGTTGAATAACACAACTATTGCAATTATCTAAAAGTCATTGCAACTAATGATTTGGTTGCTAAAAAATCAATTTTTACCAACCAAAAGATATGGTCATTATAGGCATACCTACAACAATTATGTCAATATTATAGCAACTATGAAATTTTACACTAGCAAGTAAAAACTATGTCGTTGATTTTTTCATTTTTACTAACTATTATGGAATGGTTGCTAAACATATATTTTCAGCATCCAAGTTAATAACTCGTCACTGAGCGCTTTTGGTAGCTACTCTATTGTGACCACTTGGGACCATCATTATTTTGGCAGTTATAAGTTTTAGCCACTATTTTTTTCCTTTTAACAACTGATAACAATGATCGCTGAAGCTATTTTTTCTTGTAGTATATGCACAACTCAAAAGCTGCCCATTTTATTGTGTTTTGGAGTGACCTATCAAAAATGTTCTCATTTTTGTTTGTTACTCCCCGTAATTACAAGTTATACAGTAACTAACATTTACAACTCATCAACTCTTTACTCTACTATTACCATTTTATCATAATTTATTTTATTTATGCCAAAATTTAAATAAATATATTGAGATTACAAAAAAATTAGTACTATATAGAAAATAAAAAATATTTTATTTACTGTATAATATAAAAATTTAAGTACTTACATAGATGCATAGAGTGTGCCAAATACTACAAAAATTTAGAGCATCAGCTATGTCCCATCTGTAACTGATGCTAAGAAATCTGTAGGCCTAGCTATAAAATTAACTGTAGTTGGATCCAAAGCAAATATCCTTGTAGCTAATGCTGGCTATGAATTTTTCTGAATCCATAGCCATTCTATGGCTATATGATCGATTGGCATGTCTATCCTATACTTTGTATATTTAAAGAAAATTTCTGTAGCTGTTTTCATTGTCATGCCTAGAAAATTTTAGTAGTTAAGCAATTTTTTCTATATCTACAAGATGTACACGCCAAAATATATAAAATAAAAAAAATAAAATAAAATGCATCAAAATATAACTAGCAACAATTGAATATAGATATTAGCCCCTCATTCAAATTATACTAACGATCCAATGCTCAGCCAAAAAATAAAATAAAAAAGAAGAAGAAAAAGATAAAAAAAAGAATTACAATATCACATGATTGTTATGATTCTATGAATATCTCATGCAAAAAATCTACCAGCAAATAATACCTCTGCCCACTGAATCATGAAAATAATTAATTCAGAAGAATACTAAACTTAAAATAAGAACAACAGTGACATAAGTTTCTAACACATGATTAATGTCAAAAACCTCTTAAAATGTGTATAAAGCAATTTAAGCTACCTGATATATAACACTAATATCCTACTGCATATTTATTTGAAAGTTGAGTATTGAAACAAACGAAGAGATAAATGTTTGCCAATGTGAAAAAATGTCGAGAATATGTAGATTAGATAATAATCACAAAAAGGATGAATGATAATTGAAAAAGGGCAAAGAAAATTTCAAGAAGCCAAAAGACCCCCAGCTACTTTTAGAAATGATCCAAAACAGAGAATATTACTTACAAAGGTAGCCGCTGAACCTTGTGAACCATGTCTAGCTCTTTCCAAGATTAAACAAACCCAACAAGTTTGCAACTCTCCACCTCATAATGTGCATTGAGCAGTAGCAACAAACACAGGCAGCGTGAGGCGGTGTGAGGGAGCATGAATCAACAGTAAAACATAGTACTCATTACTTTATATCAAAAACAGTATGAAGCTAGCATTTTATTCAATTGGAAAAGGCAAAATATTTTTCACTTTTTCAGGTTGTGATTGAAAAGAGAAAACCATAGGAACCAATTGACGCTAAACATGTACAAGTGACTGTTGGTACATGTTTCTGCAGAATGTATATGTTTAATTCTCCACAATGTATGTTAAAGGAGGGTTCATCCCATTTCTAGCGGTCAAAGTTAGCTAATAACCGGGTGAAAACTAAATGATCAGTTACCACATTACTATGTTCTGCTTAATTTGAGCACTAACAGGGCAAAAACTAAAGTTTTAATAGCCTTTGCACTTAAATAATATCCGATATCATAGAAAGTATTTGAATATAAATGCTTATACAAAGAGGCCATAGGCAATAAAAGTTTACATAAATTTTATTCATACTACGAAAAGCTAAGTAATATACTAACCTGGTGAAAAGTCTTATTCTTGCTGCTTAGAGCTACTTGGATGACTAGTCTTATTCTTGGTCCTTAGAGGTACTAGAATGACTATGGTTGGTCCATTGTATCTCTTTTAGCAATCTTCGAATTAACTCTGGGAAATATGGTTCAAACGCCAAGAGTTATGTCAATTTTTCATTTAAAACCATTAATTCATCATTTATAGTTTTCAGCTTCTCCATTGCTTTCTCCATTTGATTATGCTATTCTTTTGACTCTTGCGTTGCATGTTTGGACGCTGCTATAGATTTCAATTTATAGCCTCCACAACTGATGATATCATCAAGAATCTGATTATTGAACCTGAGCCCATACACTTGACCTTCAGATACACCACCCGATGCATCAATCCAGGCACGTAGATCAAAATAGGTCAAGAGGATGGATGTGATGCATACTTTTCTTCAACTATGTTGTCATATGTCTCCTAAATCAATACAGTCAAAGTAGTTGTTTGAGAACCAAAAAGTGAGTTAAACAGCCTAAATTAATTCACATTAGTTTGCAATCATGAAATAATTATATTCAAAAATCAAAAACAAGTTTCAGTCACAAATGCTACTTTAAAGTTATAAAACTTACTCGCAGTTTTTTAGCCTTGTCACAAGAGAATGGACCTTTTCCTTTTCATGTCCTATGCAAAAATAGTCATAAATCTCAACCTCTGAAACTTCTTGACCGCAATCATTTTCCTAAATTAAATATATTATATTTAGCTTATCAAGGTTGAAAACCATAATGGAATTTCAATATTAAAAGGATAAACTTTGCCATGTATCTTTTATGGGCTGCATGAATCTTCGACCCACCTGTATGAGTGGATATGGAGCCATCCTTTAAAGTCCCTCAATTGTTTATGCCAGCCTCTGATAGTCGTTGAAACTTTTAGTTTTGCCAGTGATCTTCACAACCACTTCCATATCCCTTCACCAATCCAATTAGGTCCATGACCTTTTCATCACAAAGAATTTAAGGATTTTATTTTTGATTTAGCTACTGTCCATGCTTTACAAGCATATCCTTGAATCGACGGTCCGAAATGTCACACCATCTATTGTAAACATCACTGGTTGTCCTAATTTCCTATGTGTATTTACTCTGTAATAGAAATAACATATTTGAATAAGTGGGACAATATAAAAGCAATAAAGAAAAAGACTATAAAGCAGCAACAACAACAATAGAAGATTTTCTTGTTCTCAATATTTTCTTTAATACTCATCTATGGCTTATATCATCACTGTCATCTGAAATGATTTTGTTGATCTTAATATTTTGTGATCTTATTTTTTCATTTTCTGGTTCTTCTACTTGGCTGTCTTCTGTCTAGTTTAACTTCTTGGGAAATTTTTTATGTTCAAGAAGTTTGTTAATAGATACTTGGATGTTAATATTTTAACACCTATCTATTTTAACTTTATGATCAAGATGTGTATTCTCTGGCTATCAATTGAATTATTGTTGTGGATATACTTTCACAGTTGTTTTGTGATTTGTTATATCTAATACTTGACATAACCTATTCTGGACATGAAACAACTTGAGTTTTTGGGACATGTTTGACTTGTTTGATGATGCACGAATCACTTATATTTGGGAAAATCTCTTTAAATGTTTGAGTTCTATTATCACTTGAACCTCTAGCAGTTAAAATGATGATTCACATGTAATATTGCCTTCACTTCAACAAGAGTTCACCAGATTGTAGTTAGAATAGGACTAGAGCATAAACTTGATTATGTTTTAGCCACTCGCTTATCTCAATGTATACATTTTTGCATAAACTTTTGTAGTTAGAACAGGAGTTGAGCGACGGGGATAGACACTTCTCAGGTGTTGGGACTGTTGGTGGTCACTACAGTTGGCCTAGGAATAAGTACATGCCTCTATTTATCTAGTTAATGCAGGCTAATATTTATCTGAAGTGTGATGACTGGCTATATTTAACCTAAGAATAAGTGTATGCCTCTGTTTATCTAGTTAATGCAGGCTAATCTGAAGTGTGATAACTGTCTTTGGAGTCAAATAGTCCTTTCATTTGCATTGTTAAACATAAACGCTAAAATGCCTCTAACAGTATGTGTTTGGAGAATCTTTCATTAGTTTTTAAGAATTGCATGTTGATGTACACGTTCCTGTCAAGTACTGCTACTATTGTCTCCAAATGCAATGTCTGCAAATTTGTTTACTTTAAAGGTTTAATGAGCCTGTTGTTGCTTTGCAATGGGGAGGGAGTGCCGGTTAAGCCAATGATATTACCCAATGACTATTTTCTTTAAAGGTGTAGAACATAAGAAACACAAGATTAGAATGATGTATGAATACAGTAAAAAGCCCAGAATACAAATGCTATTTGGTATAGAGTAAATTATATATTACTAAGTTGGAACTATCAAACAAACAATGATATCATTGTCAAAGGAATTAACATGTAATGCAAACACATAACATTCAAACACATGACACATAAATATGGAACATACATGCAACAATTGGAAAGATGAAATTCTGCTTATATTTGGTCTAATCTTAAAGAGCTCCCAAAGAAACTGCTTCAATCATTGAGGATAATGCGACCATGATGGCCATGGACCTTGTGAATGAAGCCTGACGAATAGAGAAATCTCCAGGACAACACTTGGAACTTCCACATTTCATTATATTACATAATGGAAACCAAAAGTTCATTAATATTTTTAAAATGCATAATTCACATATATTTCTCAATGGAATGTAAAGATTTATATATTATCATGTCAAAAATACAATCTAGAAACTCAAAAGTATCTACACTAATAATATAAATAAAAGTTCGTCGGCTAAGCTCAATTGGTTGTTCAATCCCCTAATTAAGGACACGTCTCCTAGGAGGACCACCATGTAAAGGAGGATTACCACCAGTAGGCAACAGATTTTGCATCTCTTCTTTTTGTTCTATAGTCACGTGAGATTATTGCAGAGAGCATGACGGTTGCCCTTGATCACCTCTTGATGCACTACTATTGCCTTTTACATCCCCTCTAATTGTGTAAAAAAATTCAATAATAAGATACAAAACTAATTATATATACAAGTACTTGTTTTCATAAATTTTCGAGTAAATTTTATACCTCATAATGCCATTACATCATACGGTATCATAGCCTGTCACTAGCCATCTCTTCTTGAAGTTCTGGTGCCTCATCAAAGTCTTTATCTCTAGACACATGGTACTGTTAATGAGAGTTTGGAAGTCTCCCTCGTGCTGTTGATCCACAAGGATAAAAAATTGAATTATTATAACATGTCAGGCCTATAAATAGTATAACACATATTGACGCTAATTACCATCACATAGGAATTGTAAAGAAAAGAAAAAACCTCATAGGATCACTATGTGGTCGAGGGTCGCCACTAAAACACAACTCCTCCATCCCGTGTTCATGTTCTTCTAAAGTATATATCATAATCTGGAGTTGTAGTCACATTAAGTCATCAAAGAGGCTCTAGAGATCACCTATCAATTGATCCACTATCTCAGTTACTTATACCCCTACTTTCACATAAGTTCATCATGAGGAAAAAAAATTGAAAATATGCCAAGAAGGACTAGAAATTAAAATGATAATACGCAAGAATAAACAATATGCAATTTGAGTTACTTAATAGTAAAATATAAAGAACACCTTGTAGCACCACTTGGTTGTCAAAATAGGTCTAAGAGTCTCCATCAACCACAATCTTTTGAACCAGTAAAATGATTTTGTACAACCACCCTAAACTGAACAGCAATAGAGAAAAATCATTATAATTAATTAAAAGTATATATAATTTGCAATAAAAAATAACAAAAATTGAACAGTAATAAAGAAAAGAAATTAATATAATTAATTAAGTAAATATAATATGCAAAAATTCTCCAATGGTGTGCAAGTATGAATATTAAGAACATAATAAGATAAGCAGTTAGCATAAAGAAAATAGAGGAATTCTTCTATTAATCAAAGCAAAGATATGGCATCAATTTAATTATCACAATACATTTCATCATCACAATAAAAAAACTTCCTCATCACTATTTGATATTTTATTATCTTCATCTTCATCCCCACTTTCTCTATCTGATTCAGAAAACATAACTTCAAATTGCCACTCCACATGATTTTCTTCACCTTCATAATCTTCCTCTTTCACATAATCATTTAAATGGGTGCAAGGTTGTGCTAGCTCATTTGGATCAACTTCTTGTAAATCACCACTTGGATCTAACAGAGCATGATCCTCATTAACATCATTAATAATAATTTTGTGTTCGATAGTTACACTCTTCAGTTCGTAAAAAAGGCTCTCAAGCATAGACTAATCATTATTATCGTCTTTCTCAACATAAGAAATATCAATTTTGCTCTTTGCTATAATTTTACATCCCATACACCACTCACCTCTTTCTTTACTCATAGCATGCCTCGTCGTAGCCTTTGAGAAGTCAGCGTAATACACTTTTTGAGTTTGTTGGGCCAATATAAAATGATCATTTGTATTGAACCTTGATTTTTTATTGTTCTTTACGAGCTTGAAAACGTGCTAGTTAGATAGCTAGTTAGATAGTTAGTTAGATAGCTAATCCAACTACATACCTATGTGCTACTATAATTTCATCATCCTTTAAGATCTTGTAATCAATTGGTGGTCCTAATGGTATTCCTGGATATGAAAAAATTGATAAACACCCCTTTAGATCCACCTGCCCTCCATCATCATTGTGTGGGACTTGTGCAAATTGATAAACTTTGTTTGCACATTGAACTCAATGTACAAGGAGCAAAATGTTGAAATTTTCTCTATCGAGTATTTCTAGACAGTTGAAGCCACAACTTGTGCTCCATTTTTCACTTTTTTCTTTAGATGATGCGAAAATCTAAAACACAAAAGTTAAGCAATAAATCTTATATAAAACTCAAACTTATTGAATATTTGCTTAGATACCAAATAAAATTTAAAAGTAATACCGTTCAAAAGCATACATCTATTGATATTAGACTGGACCACCAACCTTGGTTTCATAAGCTAAATGCACAAGTAAATGCTCCATGGAGTAAAAAAATATTAGATGAAATTTTTTTTCAAGCATACTCAAAGTCTCTATAATATCATATTCAAGTTGTTCCATATCTTGTACACATAGCTTAGTGTCTAAGAAGGTCTGCAAGAACTTATACGAAGCCTGAAAGATAAATTAAAACAATCGAAAGACTTCATAAAGGAGGAACAAGAACATCTTCATCATGTTTAGTCTACCTATGTTCAACTTTTAAGCCTTTACATGGCATTTCATGGGGCTGTGATGGCTATTAGTTGCAACAATAAATTGAGATACGAAGACGCACCATTTGTGTTAATGTTGTCAAGTTCCCTGAGCTCCATCACTTTTGAGAGCATAGTTTTCTTACCCTACACATATCTAAAATTTGCAGATAGATACCACATACTTTCAGTAGAGTATAATAGAATATTAGCAAAAAATGAGGAGAACTACTCCCCCAACTTACTGCTAAGTAATAGTTGGTGCTATTTTATAATAATAATAATAATAATAATAATAATAATAATAATAATAATAATAATATATGTTGTATTGGTCTTTACTTTTACATATCACAATATAATAGAACCATTTAGGTTCCACTATTGGACACTAAAACAACTATCAAATCACCACCCATCACCAAATGAACCTAGGTCGGGGATCAATTGTAACAAACTTCCTCAAAAGTCAAAATAACAATGATCTTTGTAGTCTTGTCACACAACTACCTACATAAAAAACCACTCACTTAGCAAATCAAATTGGTCTAGAATAAGTGGTTTCACCAAATTTAGCAATATAATTCTTTTAGCAATATGCATGATATCCAAATTATGATGAATGAGATTTGTATGCCAATAAGGAAACTCCCAAAGTATGTTTTTCTTCACCTAATTATCTTCCCTTTTAAACCTAAGAATCTTTTTCTCATTGATTTGTGCGCCAAATATGATGTTAGGAAGGCTTACTACATGCTGACACATTTCTTCACCAGATAATTGGGGTGGAGAATAATAATTTTTGATCCAATTTATATAAAGTTACCTTGATTGTTGTCTAAAAAGATGAGAACTAGGTACGAATTGATGATGACAGTCAAACCAACACTGTTTACTACCGTGATGAAGTCGAGAAAACGTCATCCTCTCCAGCCAATAAGGACATTCCATTTGACCATAAATGCTCCACCCAAACTCTATAGCATTTGCAAGAAAATAACTAATTGTCCATAACAGCATTGCTTTCATCTAAAAGTTTTCTTTCTTACAAACTTAATAAGTTTAGACACCATCAGTCCACAACATCTTCAACTTATCTATTAAAGGATGCAAAAAAGCATCCAAGTTTTTCCCTGGGCTCTTCAAGCCAGTGATAACCATGCTCAAAAACACATAAGGTCTTCACATGAACATCCATGGTGGAAGATTATAAATAATGATGATATAAGCCAACATAAATAGGAATACTACAAATGTGAAAAGGACTAAAGCTCTCAGTACATAAGCCAAGATGAACATTTCATGCATCAAAAGAAAATTTTGAGTATAATTAAAGTATTTTTATGCCTTTCCATGAGCAAAATGTGTTATTATTCTATCTTTAAAACATTTTGCATGCCATGTCATCTGCTCACAAGTTTGGCTTGACATGTGCAACCTTTAAAGTTTTGGTGTTATAGGCAAGTAGTTTAATACACTATAAGGTGCCTTTATTTTAGCATCTGACTTTTCTAGCTTATAACGAGAATGATGGCACACAAAACACTCCTCTTTGTCCTTAGTTTCTTTGTAGTATGGCATGCACTTGTTTACACAGGCATCAATTCTCTCATAAAAAAGTCCAAGCTTGCTCAAATGCTTTTTTGTTTTGCAGAAGTTAAGTGGCCATTTTTCACATTTTAGCAAAATATCTTTAATTACTAACATAACTCAATCATAACATGCCTCAGACATGTTGAGTTCTAACTTAATATTTAAGAACCTAGTAATGGTCGAAAGTTTTCTAAGCTTTGTGCACCTTTTATATAATAGCTCATCTATTGCTTTCAACAAGTCAAAACAAAATTAGGTGATTCATCTTAAGATGAAAAAGTCCAGTCAAACTTCAGACCTGCAACATTTAAATATAACGAAATCTCTCATACGAGATCGTTCACCAATTGTTATCTCAAAAGGCTCTTTATAAATGAATTTATCTTCATCATCAGAGTTATTGAATAGAATCTCATAAGACTTAACATGTCAAATCCACTTGCCATAACCCCTTACAAAGCCATGTTTATGGAGGATCTAATGAACCTCATTTCAAATCAATGTGTTTACTATTTCCGCACTTTGAACAATGACATTTATTTTCCTACTAGAAACACATTCCTCAAGGGAAATGCAAAATCCAAGAATTCATTGACACCATTTATGAAGTCATTTGTATTATGTCCATATTTATTTTGTCAATACATCATCCAACAATGATCTATGAACATTGATTCTATAATAAGAAAAAAAATAAATTAATATTTTATTGTTAGCAATAATCATGATTTTGTGATAACATTAATACATGTGTTGAGCTATGAGTTTAGATACCTATATTTAAAAAAGTTCAATTTGAATGTGTATTTTTCTTTCAATACCTATTCCAATATAATGGTATTCATATAAGTTGAAACACGTGTATATATATTTTATTACAATGTACCCAAAAAAAAAAAAAAAAACAAACATGGCAGGGATCAAATTGTTGTTGATGTAATATTTGTTAAAAGAGGAGAAAGCTACATAGGTAAAGGTTTGTATAGAAAAAAATTTGATACATAATACTGAATTATTTATTCCTTATGATGATTTCAAAACCATTGAAGTTGTTCACAAATGCATTATATTGGTTGAGACTTTGTTTCTCTTTACTATTCTAACAACTTAGTATAATTTTAAAACCATGATTTCATCTACTTATTATTTATTTGGTGTTGTTGCATGAACTAGCAAGTTTTTTTTATCAATGAAGATGTACTTCGCTAAGCTTTCTATGATAATGTATTTTTCTTTTAACTTTCAAATTATAATATTAGTACTTATCAATTAAGTAATGTTATGAATCTAATAATGTTAGAACACAACTTATCCATCCCATGTTCATGTTCTTCTAGAGTATCATAATCTCGAGTTGTAGTCACATTAGATCGTCGAAGAGGCTCTAGAGATCATATACCCATTGATCTACTATCTTAATTACTTGTACCCTCCCTATTTTCACACAAAGTTATGAGAAAAAAATGTGAAAATATGCCAACAACAACTAGAAATTAAAAAAGATAATGTGCAAGAATGATCAGTATTCTATTTGAGTTACTTAATAATAAACTATAAAGAATACCTCGTAGCACTACTAAGGTGTCGAAATGGGTGTAAAAGTCTCCATCAACCATGATCCAATGAACTAGCAAAATAATCTTATACAACCATCCTAAACTGAACAATAATAAAGCAAAATTATTGTAATTAATTAAAATATATATAATTTACAATAAAAAATAACAAAAATTGAACAGTACTAGAGAAAAGAAATTAATATAATTAATTAAGTAAATATAATATGCAAAAATTCTCCAATGGCGTGAAAGAATGAATCTTAAGAACATAATAAGATAAGCAATTAGCATAAAGAAAATAGAGGAATTATTCTATTAATCAAACCATAGATATGACATCAATTTAATTATCACAATCCATTTCATCATCAAAATCAGAAACTTCATCATCACTATTTGATATTTCACTATCTTCATCTTCATCTCCACTTTCTCTATCTGATTTAGAAAACATAACATCAATTGCCACTCCATATGGTTTTCTTCATCTTCATCATCTTCCTCTTCCACATAATTAGTTAAGTAGGCGCAAGGTTGTGCTAGCTCTTTTAGATCAACTTTTTATAAATCACCACTTGGATCTAATGGAGCATGATCCTCATTAACATCATTAATAACAATTTTGTGTGCCGTAGTTGCACTCTCCATTTCTTGAAAAGGGCTTTCAAGCATGGACTAATCATTATCATCCATCTCCTCAACATAAGAAACATCAATTCTACTCCTTGCTTTTATTATGCATACTGCACACCATTCACCTCTTTTTTTACTCATGGCATGCCTTGTTTAAGTCTTTGGGAAGTCAGCATAATACACTTGTTGAGTTTGTTGGGCCAATATAAAATTATCATTTGCTCAATATCCATGATTTTTGATTAATCTCTACAAGCTTGAAATGTGGATGATCATTTGTATCCAAAATATTTTAACTCAAGTGTTTCTTCTAGCATCCCATAATAGTCCACAATATTACCCTCATTTGAGCTTCCCATAACACAAACACCGCTATTCACTGTGGATTTGAATTTTTCACTCTTTTAGATGAAGCTTGAATATTTTCACGAAACAGCTTTTGTAACATTTTGTCATTTGATTGGACAAATAGGGCAAGCAAGCCATGTGGTCATCAATTGTATTTGCATGATCTTTGACCTACTTACAAGTTAAAAAATAGTCACTACTTGTATACAGATTAGAAAAGATTTTGAAATATTTACATATTTTATCAACCATTAAGTAAAGTTTCTCTCATGCAATAGGCTAAGTTAAAATCTATCATTGATGGATTTTTTTTCTATCATGGTCACATCGAACATCCTAAAAAAGACAAAATGTTTCACAAATCATTTCCAAATTCCTAGTGACTAACAAATTTCAAAGAGGTGACACTATTTTTTTTTTAGAAAACACTATAAATGATAAAGAATTTTCTTACAACAAATAAATAGTATCCAATTATCAAATCAAGTAAATGAAAGTACAAACTACACAACTAAATACACATAAGGTGCACAAAGGAACCCTTTCGAGTTCGAACAAAAGACCTCTCATATAATCGAGGAGACTAATACCATTGAATTACTAGCCACTAGACTTCAAAGAGGTGACAATTACTCAATAAGAGAATTGAGGTCAAAACAATTCAGCACTACATATCTATGTACTATTGTAATTTCATCATTCTTCAAGATCTTGTAATCAATTGGTGGTCCTAATGGTCTCCCTAGATATGAAAAAATTGATAAATGCCCCTTTGGGTGCACTTACCCTCCATCATTATTGAATAGAACTCATGTAAACCTTATTTACACACTAGGTTCAAAGTACAATGAGCAAAATTTAGAAATTTCTTCTATCAAGTATGTTTGGACAATGAAGCTTTAACTTATACTCGATTTTTCACTCTTTTTTTAGATGGTGCAAAAACCTAAAACACAAAGATCAAGCGATAAATCTCAAATAAAATTCAAACTTACTAAATATTTTTTTAGATACCAAATAAAATTTAAAAGTGATGTCGTTCGAGAGAATACATCCATTGATGTTGGACTAGACCACCGACCATGGCTTTATATGCCCAAATGCACATGTAAATGATTTACGGAGTCAAAAAATATGGAAGAAATTTTTTTTTCAAGCCTACACAAAATATCTACAAGATCATGTTCAAGTTGCTCCAAGTCTCATACACTTAGCTTGGTTTACAAGAAGGACTGCAAGTACCTATACGAAGCCTAAAAGATCAATTAAAGGAATTGAAAGATTTCATGAAGGAGAAACAAGAATAGCTTCATAATGTTCAGCCTATCTATGTTTAATTTTTAAGCTATGATGGCTATTACTTGCAACAGTAAATTGAAATGTGAAGACTCGCAATTTGTGTATATATTGTCTAGTTCCCTAAGCTTCATCATTTTTTAGAGCTAGCTTTTCTTGTCTTGCATGTATCTAAAATATGCAAAGCGATACTGCACGCTTTCAATAGAGTACAATAGAATATTGAAAGGAAATCAGGAGAACCATGCCCCTAACTTACTACTAAGTAGTAGTTGGTGTTATTTTGTAGTAATAATGTGTTGTGTTGGTCTTTACTTTTACACGTTTCAATATGATAACTAATTGTTCACTACATCATTATTTTCATATGAAAGTTTTCTTTCTCATAATCATCATAAGTTTAGAGACCATCGCTCCACAACATCTTCAACTCATCTATCAAAAGAACGCAAAAAAAAAAAAATCCATGTTTATTCATTGCCTCTTCAGGCAAAGGATAACTATGCTAAACAACATGTAGGGTCTTTGCATGCATATCCATGGTGGAAGATTATAAACAGTAATGATTATGAGCCATCATGAATAAGGAATACCAAAAATGTGAAAAAAGAACTAAAGCTATTGATGTACAAAGCTAATATAGATATTTCGTGCATTAGAAGAAAATTGTAATTAAGTATAATCAATGTGTTTCTATGCCTCTTGTGGTACAGAATGTGTCATTATTCCATCTTCGAAATACTTTACATGCCATGTGCCTGCTCACAAGTGTGGTTTGATATGTGCAACCTTTAAAGTCTTTGTGTTATAAACAAGTAGTACAATACATTATAAGGCACCTTTCTTCTAGCATCTGACTTTCTTAACTTGTAACAAGGACAATGACACCCAATATACTCCTCTTTGTCCTTAGTTTCTTTGTTGTACATCATGCACTTGTTTACATAAGCATTAACAAGAAAATTCAAGCTTGCTCAAATGTTCTTTTGTTTTTAAGAAGTTGCATGGCATTTTTCACCTGCTGGCAAAATGTCTATAATTAATTATATATTTCAATTATAACATGTCTCAAATATGTTGAACTTTTACTTGATGTTTAAGAACCAAACATGTTTTAAAATTCATTTTTCACCTATACTTTGTAAGTTTTGTAATAGCTATTTTGTATATGTTTTAAAATTCATTTTTACCTTTTTTCACTATTTAAAAATAAATTATTAACAACTTATTATCTTTTTCACCTATATTTCAATTCATTTTCTTCTCAAAATGCATTTTTCAATAATATATATTCTCTTTTTTCTTCATTATTACTATCTATTTCCACCTATAACCTACCAAACCGTATATGATCATTGCTTTTCCAACATACTACCCAAATGCAAACCTATTTTCAACTCAATTTTCCTAACTAACTTTTCAAATTTTAAAAACATTAAAAATGAAAATTGGAAATGAAAACATAACCAAACATACTCTAAGCTTTTTGCACCCTTTATATAATGGCTCATTTGCCATTTTCAACAAGTCAAAAAAAAATTTGGACCCCAGTCGATGATTTATCATGAGTCAAAAAAGTCCAGTCAAACTCTAGACCCCCGACATCCATATATAATGAAATCATTCATATGAGATCCTTCACCAAATGTTGGCTCAAAGGGCTCTTCAAAAATGAATTCATCTTCATTATTAGAGCTATTGAATAGTATTTAGGGATGAGCAAAATTGTCCATTAACCAAAAAAATTAATTAACCAACCAAACTAAAATTGAATTTACCGAACTATTTTGGCCAATTTATTTTTGGTTTGATTAATAATTAATTTTTTATAAGTTTTTGGTTTTAAATGTGGTGCAGTTAATTTTTAGAAAACATTGATTAAAAATTGAGTTGACCAAAAAAAAAAAACTTCGTTTTATACTAGGATTTATAACTTTCAGTTTTTACCTAGTTGTCCTCAGTCCCCACTCCACAGCCAGTCCTCAACATCTCTTTTGTTGCACTCACATTCACTGTCATCAGTAATCTTACTTCTCGGCTCTTTTCTTGAACCATCTTCAACCACTACTCTATCATAACTTTAATCTCTTATTTTGATTTATTTATCAACAATTTTCTTTCTTCTAAGTTCTCAATCGCCTTTCTCATTAGATAAGTACTAAACTTCAAACCCCCTCTCTAGAGCTTGGAAGAAAATTTTCAATTTTTCATTGGAGTGGTGGTATGGAGTGCACGATTAGGGAAGAAGAAGCTATGAAGTGGGCACTTTATTTCTCTTTTTTTTCAATTTGTTTTCAATTGTTTTCAAATTAATGCTTTCTAATAAAAATTTGGAGTTTGCAGTTGTATATGTCTATGCTTTGTTCAATTTTGTGTTTACAAGTGGTTGAAGTATATGAAGTAAATGATTTTTTTAAAGTAGACATTGAGCAAAACTAAGATTGGGTTGTCCAAGAATCCCACTACTAAGGAAACTCGCTCCATCCTGCAAGCTATAATTTTGAAATTGTTGTTTCATTTGCTGTATATATAGATATATATATTTATATTTTGTATGTTGATAAGAAAGTAAGAAATTAACAAATCGCAAAAATTTTATTATGGAAAACTACATAATTATAGAGCAAATTTTTATGTAGATTTATTATAGAAAGATGAGGAGATAATGGGTGAAGGATATTCACATTAATATTAATAGCTATATAAGAAAAATCTTAGGACCAGAAGGACCTAGCTTTGGATTTCTTTTCAATGATAACAAATTGATTATATATTCTCCTCATATCCACAGGTTTGCACATACATATGTAAAAGAATTCAAATTTTTAGGTGTATTAGTAAGTTAGGAGATTTTTATTATGCTAATACAGTTAGAAACAATTCAATGTATCATCACAATGTTTACATTTTTGCAAGTGGTTTGAATTTTGAAGTTGTGAATTAGTTGGAGTTTAATATTGTATTTTATTGCAAGAGCCCTACCACAGGTTTTGTAATAAGAATTATGGCTATCACCGATTGATATGTCAAATTTGTAGCAAGAATTATGGTGTACAGGGATAAAAAAAAAAAGTAATTTGAATATGCTTCACTTTTGTCATTATATAGACATTATCTTGAATCTCTTGATTTCTTTCTTGTTGTTTTTAATTTTGGGGGAAACCTATTATAATATAATTAGTAAGTATTAAATAATAGAAAAATTAATAGTATCCATACTATTATATATAAAGATGAGGTTCATTTAACTATAATCAATTATGTAATATTTGACATAATTGAATTTTTACGACTTTTTTGTTAATGAGAATAATTTTATTGAGTATTTAAAATTAATTATGATTTTCTTTCATATATTTTCTAAATCTGCAAGATATGCAAACTCACCAAGTTTGATGAAATTTTAGTAGATTCTTTAAACTAATTCAAATATGCAAAACTAATTCATGTTGATTTGTGAATTGTTTGGTGTTTTTCAAATGTTTTCAAATTCTCAAAAATCCCATCAAATACCACAAGGCATCCAGGAATTAAGTATAGAAACATTTTGAGGTGCTTGTTGATAAAATTAGGGAAGCTCCCAAAACAATGGCATGCAAACATAAATATTAAGAACATAATAAAATAAGCAATTGGCATAGAGAGAGAGAGAGAGAGAGAGAGAGAGAGAGAGAGAGAGAGAGAGAGAGAGAGAAATTATTCTTTTAATCAAAACAAAGATATCACATCAATTTAATTATCGCAATCCATTTCATCATAATAATGAGAAACTTCATCATCACTATTTGATACTTCATTTTCTTCATTTTCATCTCCACTTTATCTATTTGATTCAGAAAATATAACTTCAAATTGCCACTTCATATGATTTTCTTCATCTTCTTCATCTTGATCATCTTCCTCTTCCACATAATTAGTTAAGTAGGTGGAAGGTTGCGCTAGCTCTTTTGAATCAACTTCTTGCAAATCACCACTTGAATCTAATAGAGCATGATCCTCATTAACATCATTAATAACAATTCTATGTTAAATAGTTGCACTCTCAATTTCCTAAAAAGGGCCCGAAGCATGGACTAATCATTATCATCCTCTTCCTCAACATAAGAAACATCAATTGTGCTCCTTGCTTTAATTTTGCATACTACACACCATTCATCTATTTCTTTACTCAAAGCATGCCTATTTGAAGCATTTGGGAAGTTAGCATAATACACTTGTTGAGCTTGTTGAGCCAATATAAAATGATCATTTGTCTCAATCCCTGATTTTTGATTGACCTCTACAAGCTTGAAACATGGATGAATCTTAACACCATTATTGGACGTGTCATACCAATGGCACTTAAATAACACAACTCTATTATCATTTCCAATAATAGTCCATAATAGTGAATTTGGATTTTCCATACTCTTTTGAATGAAACTCGAATATGTTCACAAAATAACCTTCGTAATATTTTGTCATTCAATTGGGCAAATAGACCATGCAAACTATGCAATCATCAATTGTATTTGAATGATCTTCAACCTATTTATAAGTTCAAAAATTGTCACCACTTGTCTCAAGATTAGAAAATATTTTGAATTATTATGAAATAAAATACTTACATATTTTCTCAACTATTTTGTAAAGCTTCTCTCGTGTAATAGGTCGAGTTCAAAATAGGTCATTGATGGATTTTTTTCTATCATGGTCATATCAAACATCCTAAAATGACATAATGTTTCACATATAATTTCCAAATTGCTAATAACTAACAAATTTTAAAGAGGTGACACTTACTCAATAAGAGAATTGAGTTTAGTCCAATTCAACACTACATATCTATGTGCTACCATAATTTCATCATCTTTCTCGATCTTGTAATTAATTTGTGGTGCTAATGTTATCCTTGAATATGAAAAAATTGATAAAAACCCCTTTGGATCCACCTACACTCCATCATTATCACATGGGACTCGTGTAGACCTTGTTTGCACACTAGGTTCAAAGTATAAAGAGCAAAATATAGAAATTTCATCTATCAAATATGCTTAGACAATCGAAGCCTTAACTCATGCTTTATTTTTCACTTTTTGCTTTAGATGGTGCAAAAATCTAAAACACAAAAGTTAAACAATAAATCTCAAATAAATTTTAAACTTACTAAATATTTGTATAGATACCAAAAAAAAAGTTAAAAGTGATATTGTTCATAAAGATACATCATTTGATGTTAAACTAGACCACCAACCTTGGCTTCATAAGCCAAATGCATAGGTAAATGCTATATGGAGTCAAACAATATTGGAGAATTTGTTTTTAAGCCTACACAAAGTCCCTACAATATCATATTTAAGTTGCTCCATGTCTTGTACATATAGCATGGTCTGTAAAAAGGTCCACAAGTACATATACGAAGCCTAAAAGATCAATTAAAGCAATTGAAAGATTTTATAAAGAAAGAACAGGAATAGACTCATCATGTTTGGTCTACCTACAATTAGTTTTTTAAGCCTTCATGGGGCTGTGATAGCTATTGCTTGGAGAAGTAAATTGAAATGTGAAGACTCGCCATTGTGTTAATGTTGTCTATTTCCTTAAGCTCCATCATTTTAGGAGTATGGTTTTCTTGTTCTGCATTTATCTAAAATCTATGGATAGATGTCACATACTTTCAATAGAATATAATAGAAAATTGGGAGAAAATCATGATAACCATGCTCTACCATATTGCTAAGTTGTAGTTGACGCTATTTTATAGTAAACATATGTTGTATTGGTCTTAACTTTTACCTGTCTCAATATGGTAGGACCATATAGGGTCTTCTATAGGCACCGACACAGCTACCAGATCCCCACCTATTAATAAATGAACCAAGGTTGGGGTTTAATTATGACAAACTTTCTTGAAAGTGAAAGCACTGTGATCTCTGTAGTGTTTTCACACAGCTACCCACCTAGAAAAACCATATGCTCAGCAAACCAAAGTGGTCTAGAGTGTGGTTTCGCTAGATTTAGTAATATGCATGACATCTAAACCAACACTGTTTCCTATCGTGATGAAGTCAAAAAGACTTTTTCCTCTCCATACCACATGGACATGCCATTCGCCCATGAGTGCTCTACCTAGACACCATAGCATTTGTAGGAAAATCACTGATTGTCCATAATAACATTATTTTATATGAAAGTTTTCTTTCTTACAAACATCATAAGTTTGGACACCATCAATCTACAACATCTTCAACTCATCTACCAAAGGATGCAAAAAAATATTTGAGCTTTTTCCTACACTCTTTGGGCTAGGGATAACCATGCTAAAAAACATGTAGGGTCATTGTATGCACATCCATGGTGGAAGATTATAAATAGTGATGATTATGGGCCAACCTGAATATGAAATACTAAAATGTGAAAAAAAGGACTAAAGCCCTAAATACATAAGCTAAGACGAATATTTCTTGTATCAGAAGAAAATTATGGGCAGGTATAATCAAAGTGTTTTTGTGCCTCTCCATGAGCAGGATGTATCATTATTCCATCTTTAAAATACTTTGCATCCTATCTTACCTGCTCACAAGTGTGGCTTGACATGTACAGCCTTTAAAGTCTTAGTGTTATGGGCAAGTAGTGTGATACACTATAAGGAACTTTTCTTTTGACATCTGACTTTCCTAGCTTATAACGAGGATGATGACACACAAAACACTTCCCTTTGTCCTTAGTTTCTTTGTAGTATAGTATGCACTTGTTTACACAACCATCAATTCTCTCATAAGAAAGTCCAAGCTTTTGCTTAAATACATTTTTGTTTTTTAGAAGTTGCGTAGCCATTTTTCACCTTCTGGCAAAATGTCCTTAATTACTAACCTAATTTAGTCATAACATACCTTAGACATGTTGAACTTTGACTTGATATTTAAGAACCTAGTAATGGTTGAAAGTTTTGTAACAACTAGTTTTTTTTATGTTTTCAAATTTATTTTTACTGCTTTCACTATTTGAAAATTAATTATCAACAACTTATCATTATTTTCACTTATATTTCAATTCATTCTCATCTCAAAACACATTTTTCCAATAATCTATATATCTTCTCTTTCTTTTTTAATTATTACTATCTCTCTCTACCTACAACCTGCTAAATGCTACATAATTATTACTTTTTTAACTTACTATCAAAATACAAACCTATTTTCAATTCAACTTCTCTAACTAACTTTTCAAATTTTAAAAATATTGAAAATGAAAATTGGAGATGAAAACATAACCAAACATGCTCAAAGATTTTTGCACCATTTATGTAATAGATCACCTACTGCTTTCAACGAGTTCAAAAAATTTTGAACTTTAGAATTACATGATTCATCATGATGTGAAAGAATCCAGTCAAACTCTGGACTTGCAACATCCACATATAACTAAATCTCTCATACGAGATCCTTCACCGAATGTTTTCTCAAAGGGCTATTCATCAATGAATTCATCTACATCATCAAAGATTGAATAGTATCTCATAAAACTCACTATGTAAAATGCACTTGTCATAACCCTTACAAATCCATTTTTGTGGAGATGCAACTAAACCTTATTTCAAATCAATGTCTCATAATTTCGGCACTCTGAATAAGGATATTTTATTTTTTCACTAGAAACACATTCCTCATGAAAAACTACAAAATCTAAGAATCCATTAACACCATTTATGAACATTTGTAATATGTCCATGTCTATCTCATCAATGCATCATCCAACTATGATCTATGAATAGTAAATCTATAAAAAAAATAATAAATTAATATTTCATCATTAGCAATAGTTATGATTTTGCAACAATATTATTACATGTGTTGAGTTTTAAGTTTAGATACCTATATTTAAACAAGCTCAATTTGAATGTGTATTTTCTTTCAATGCCCATTCCAATACAATGGTATTCATATATGTTGGAACATATGTACACATATTTTATTACATTATACAAAAATAAATAAATAAATAAATTTAGGATGCAAAATTGTTGTTGATGTGATACTTGTTGACGAAGGAAAAAACTGCACATGTGAAGATCTATGTAGGAAAAACTTTGATACCTAATGCTAAATTTACTTATTTGTCATGATGGTTTCAAAACTATTGAAGGTGCTGTTCACAAATGCATTATATTGGTTGAGAACTAGCTAATGTACATATGAGACTTTGTTTTTCTTTTCTATTCTAACAACTTAAGATAAGTTTAAAAGAAATTTTGATTGCATCTATTTATTATTTATTTGGTGTTGTTGCACATTATGGAGATAGCTAGTTAGATAGCTAATCCAACTAGCAAGTTTTTTGTTAATGAAGATATAGTTCTTCTAAGCTTTGGTTGATAATATATCTTTCCACTAAATTTCAAATTATAATATTAATACTTATCAATTTATTATTGTTATGAATCTGAAAAATAATATATTTAATGTTAGTTTATGTATTAGGTATTATGTCGATGGATATGTTATGATGATATTTGTTTGATTTTTAATGAGATATTTATTATGAGTATGATTTTTATGTTTTCATTGCTTGTGGTTATGTGGAATTTTAATATTCTTATTTAATAATAATATAGTGATTATATAATTCCATGAAAAACTGTAAATAAGTATTCAAAAATTAAATAAATACATATATATTAAAAATATTCGTTATGTGGAAGCAATCCCAAGAATTGAACTTTGAATTATTTTTGATTTATCGTTATGAGTGCAAGCAATGAAGAACATACCATATCAAAATCTACAAATTTCATAGCAAAATGTATTTTGCTACGATCTATTTTCGTTAGCAAAATTTTGTCACGACTGTATTGGTATAACAACAAATACATAGCAAAATTATAGGGAAACCCTTTGCTACAAATTTTGACCTATTACTACACATTTTGAAGCATAATATAAAAAAAAAAATTCTGTAGTAAATTTCTAATCCATCAACACCCTTATTTTTCTATACTATAGTTTTGTCGCTCCCAAGTTGCTTATCTTCTATATTTGTTCTTTGCTAATTGCATTTTGATTAAAGATCCTCTCATAATCTATATATAGATGAGTTTCATTCCTATATTCATCCACAAAGTGAAGTAGGAAAGTTTCATATAAAATTGTCCTAAATTTATTTAAAGGATAATTTTGCAATACCTTTTACCTTGTCAGATAACTTGATTGCTCATAGAAACCGTTAAGTATATCAATTGAGATTGTTCTTTAGGTCAACAAAATAAATCATTTCAAAATATTCAAGTATTATTCTACAATTAGACCAAATTACTTAGAACTTTTTACGTTAAGAAATTTATTTAGTTTTAAATTAATTTTCTCTTAAGTGCATTCATTTATTGGTTGTAAAACTTTTATGGAATTTAAATTATGAAAATCGTAGATATTGAATTTTTTTATTTGTTCATTCAATTTTGAGAATTAAAATTGTCCTTATTATATTTTAAGTATCCATATATTAAAAAAAATTAAAAATAATTATTACAGTTAAAATTATCAAATGATACAAATCAATTGAACAACCTAAAGAAACAATTTTGATAAAAAAGAAGAATTCATTAGATTTCTCAATTTATGAAGTAAAAAGTAATTTAATCGAAGAAATTGGCTCATGAATTGGAATTAAAAGTTGATGGAATGTAAAAAGTAATTTGATGGATTTTTTGAATATATAAAGATAGTGTTAAATATTTTTTAATAATTTTATTGAATTATTACAAGTTGGTAATATTTGCCCATTTTATTATTGAATATATATATCAATCATATATATTTGGATATAATTAATGGCACATATATAGAGAAAAGATATGGTATAAATACAACGCATTTCTTAAAAATTTTAGAACATGATATATTCTTATGTATAATATATATTAATATGTTTATATATACGGAGATATATATGTAATATATCCATTTATATATGTAATATATAGAATTGGTAACATATTTATAAGATATAATGGTAAAATTACAAAGAAAAATAAGTATCTCTCTAGATTATGTATGCCAAAAATTCTTTTTGATGATTTTTATAAATAGATGCAAACAGAAAAAGTGATTTTAGACAAGCCAACACTCTTTTTTCTAGTAGTGTCAAAAAAATTTAATATTTAGTTTATTTTTTCACTTATTATTTTCAAAATATATGAAAGATATTGTTCGAAGCATGCAATACATCATTGATGATATGTTCGGTGTGTATTTAATTTTTTTTATTTTATATAATTCATAGATATATGTTGGATATTATTTATGCCCAAAATATGTTAATCTAGGTGCAAAGGAATAGAAGCTCAAGACTAATATGTTTGTAAAAAGTCAAAATAAAATTTTATAAGGTTAGTCCACCTTAAAGGTCCATACAGAATAAGACTACCATATGCCAAACCCATGCCAAGGAACCAAGTGTCCATGCAACATGTCCATCTTTTTAGAAAGTCCTATTGGAAATAAAAAAAAAAAGAATCCTAGAAGATTTTGAAAGATCCAAATTAAAAGATAAGCATATCTTAACTACATAAACCTCTTAACGAAGGATTCAATTTGTTTATATTATTTAAAGCAATATATTCTCCAACTAAAAAAAACACACACATACACAACTCAACACTTCAACAATCAATCGACTACATTTTAGTCAATTAACTACAATTTTTCTACCAAGATTTCTTGCCGTGATGCATCTTGATTCTACACCTACTATGCATTCTAATATTATCTTCTTATGCATTCAAAAGTGCTTTCTTATCTCTTGTATCAAGCTTACCATTCGAATTTCTTACATGATTTTGAATTCGCTGGAGGATAGTAATTAAGTAAGAAACTTTAAAGATGTTATTTTGCTGCTACGTACTCAATTTTTCAAAAAAGCCTAGATTCAAGGGCAAGTTTTATTTGTTCACATTTCTAAATATTTTACTACTATTGTGCATGCATACATATACTCTGGGATGACAAAATATTTACAAAATATTAATTTTTGATTTTAGAGCGAATAAATGTGTATCAAAAATATATTATGTTTGAAATAGTATATAATAGAAATTCAACATGATATGAATGATTCTCTATAATTTAAGGCACTATAAATGTATTTGATAAAGGAAAATTGGTTAACTAACAAAAATACCCTCAGCATCTATGCATATGACTAAGAAGCCCTTCAATCCGCATCTTTATATCTAGCTAATCACACTAATCCAATGTACAACCCAAGTAATGGTTTATGAATCATAACCCTCCAATGAGGACACATGGAAAGATCCTAGGCCTCTATAGGATAGACCCGTACAAAATACAACACTATAAATACCCTTGTTTGTGCTCTCAAATAGGCTATGCAATCTTGTCTAAACCTATTTATATAAAACCAACATAGTGTTATCCTACTTTCTTTACCTGTCTGATTTAAACATGGGAGGATTATAGGTGGGATCTTTCTGACGTTCCTCTGATGCTTTACTATGTTTTAGGTCCCAGATTCCCAATTTTAATTCTTGGAGCAAAAAGAAAACTTTTTATGTCGCCTTGGAGTAGCCTTTTGGATGACCCAGATCAATATATATGTATCTTTTAGATGGGATCGAGTTGCTTTAAGTTTGTGTAGATCTTGATATTGTAAATCATAAGCAATTTAAATGGGAAAACTATTTGTTTTTCTCTTAATTCTTGTGCAGATGAGGTTGAATTAGTAGACAACATTACATGCCATAATCTTTTGATCCAAAAAAAGAAAGAATATTTATTACAATATGAATACATTAAACCTTGATCAGAAGATAATTTAAAAGTAATTAGACATCCTCTATGTGGAACTGACATGCCTTTTATGTTGTTGCTCATATAAACATCTGAAAAACTTCAAACCACTTTCTAATAAAGTATCAGTAATCTGCCTTTTATGGTTCCCTTTTAACCTTGATTGGGTAAATCCAATGTGAAAAACCCACACTTCAAAAGAGTCAGCCCATAAGGCTAGGCCCAGCATCGGACCTCAACCCATAGACCCAGATATCAATAAACGTTTGGTGACCATTAGATCGTACCCAAATAGACGCTTGAGATAACGCCACCTATCAAATAGAATACTTTATTTCAAATTACTATAAATAGTTAAGAAGTTTCATTTTAGCAGGTATGCTAAAAAATAAATATACATATTTCCATTTTAAATTTCTTTCCATTTCATATTTTATAACCTCATGACCAGATTTAAGCCTCGAAGAGTTTTTGCTTGGATTCTCTCAACAACCCTAATGACTAAATTGTGATTTTAGGACCTAGGAATGAACTCAATTTGAAGACCTTAATCGGATCTAGTTAATTGAACGAAGGACTTTTGAACCCAAATCATTTAGTGCTGTTTGTGGAAAGTTTTCTTTTCCAGTTAGAGGATCATAAACTATCTACCATAGATACTACACCTAAGTAGGACTTGACACCGCCATCTACACCTACCATACCTTTTATTCCTATTACCACACTTTGTACTTTGTAGGGGAGTCCTCAAGATAGCACTAGTAGAACTCCAAAAATGATGGTTGATTAAGGGGACAAGTTACTAGCAAACTTTTAAGCCGGCTCTCCCTCTTTCTCGATCAAAAGACCTAGAGATGTACACATAGGAAGCCTAGTGAGACCTTGCTAATTAATCTTACCTAACCCTAGAACACAAGAGCATCCTGGACGTGAGATATAGCATATAGCTGAGTTTGAGGAAACTGCTAATTAGGCTCTCAATGTGCAGATAAGTGATGTCCCAGAGGTAAATAGGACATGGTCTATTACTCCTGATACCTCACAAGGACATTCAAGCGTAGGCAGACTCCAAGCGCAAGTCTAGGCTCTCAATAGAAATATAGAAGAGATTCAAAGGTGAGACATCAATAGATCGGCACTTGGGAGGTAAGGGTTACCTTTTAATATGGATATATTGATAGAAATCCTCCCTCCAAGATTTAAAATGCCAGACTTATTCGAGTACAATGAATTTAATGACCCACAAGAGCGCCTCAATGCATTTGAGAACATAATGTAGTTGCATGACTAGACTAATGTTATAATAGTATAATTTTCATCATAACACTGTGTGATCGAGCCTAAGAGTGGTTCATGTCCTAGAAATTTAGCTTTATCCACTCATATGAGTAGCTATGTAAAAAATTATCATACTATTTTGCAAATAAGAAAAAGGCTAAGAGGTCAGTCATATACCTTTTCACTATCAAACAGGCAAATGATAAGATACTGAGAGCTTTCATTAACAAATTTAACAATAAGGTCTTAGGGGTATTGGACCTCCGCATAGACATGATGGTCAGTATCCGTATACGTGGACTTATAAAAGGGCTACTAGCATCTATCTCACTCATGACCTACCGACCGATGTAGAGTAATTCATGGGAACAATAGAAAGGTATATTCATGAGGAATAAGTGAACCTCATAAAAGACTTAGAATAGAGTAAGCACACTAGTAGGTTTATGGGAGAATTAAGGAGAGGGGATAAAGAGGAACAAAGGTAGACAAGGGTCACTAACGATCTTCGCACTACCTGAAATACTATAATTATACCCTACTCGCAATCATGCTGGGTAGGTAATAATGGCCATTGAACATTAGAACTTGCTCCAATGGCCGAAAAAGATGAGGCATACCCTGAACAAGAGTAAGTTGAACAATATTGCCATTTCCATAGAAATCAGGGTCATGATACTAAGGAATGTATCCAATTAAAAGATGAAATTGAGAAGCTTGTGAAAGAAGGTTTCCTCAAAGAGTTTGTATTGAAGAAAGATTACTAGAACAAATGGGGTCATCGAAGTAGCTCGAGGAGTCTAGATCATCCCATGCCTAGGGCAGAAAGCTAGATAAATCGATAAGAATTGCCAGTATAACCCTCGGGTGATAATCAACCCTATTAAGGTATAATTAATATGATATCTGAAGGACCTGAAGGTGGTGATGCTATTAATGTCAAGTGATAATACATTTAGGTTTGTAGAACTTCTCATCCCGCTGGTGTGTTCACTATAGAACAACTATAGGAAACAATTTCATTTTATGATAAAGACCTTGAGATATTTTATTTCCTTCATGAAGACCCCATGGTATTTATTATGGACATAGCAAACTTTGTAGTCCAAAAAGTGTTAATATACAACGAAAGTTCAGCGAATATAAATTTCTTAGATGTACTTCATAAAATAGAACTCGATGTTACCTTGATCTAACTAATGCAAACTTTGATTATAGGTTTTAAAGGCACAAAGATCATTCCTTTGGGCATCATTAACCTCCTAATGTTCTTCAAAGCCAAGCCTAGGCAAAAGATATTGATAATAAAATATTTAGTAGTGGACGCACCTTATGCATACAACATGATACTAGGAAGACCTATACTAAACCAATTTAAAGATGTCATATCCACACTCCATTTGAAAGTGATTTCCCAACCAGTGTTGGGGTCGAACAGGTTAGAAGAGATCAGAGAACGGCAAGGTCATGTCATAGCATATCAATGAGATTGAAAGCTAATAAACCAACACCACCGAAACTAATGGCTAACCACACCTCTATACTTGATATATTAGAATCCTAGAAACACCAAAGCTAGAACCAACAAAGTTCAAAGTCATTGAATTGTTCCCTGGGGACTTAGATAAAACCATGAGAATCTGATCGCAGATGTCGCCACAGCTTGAAATGAATCTCATTGACCTCCTTAGGGAAAATGCAGGCATTTTTGCATGGAAAGCTTCAAATTTTAAAGAGATAGACCCTTCAATGATCACGCATAGGTTAAACATTGGCCCTGATGCTAGACCCATCACACAAAAGAGAAGAAATCATGGGTTTGAGTGAGATAGAATAATTAAAGAGGAGGTACGCAAACTCTTAAACACCAGGAATGTAATGGAAGTTTAATACTGACTAGTTATCCAACATCATCATAGTTCCAAATCATGAGGGAAGGTGGAGGATGTGTACTAATTTTACAAATCTAAATAAAGTTTGCCCTAAGGATTCTTATCTATTACCAAGGATAGACAAGCTAGTTGACTCGATGGTGAGATATAAGATCCTAAGCATGATGGATACTTATTAGGGTTATCATAAGATCTTTATGGTAGCAAAATATATGTTGAAAACAAAATTTATAACAGCAGATGAGGTTTATTGCTATTAGGTCATGCCATTCGGACTAAAGAATATGAGAGCATCCTATCAGAAATTGGTCAATAAAATATTTAAAGATTGTATAAGAAAGACCATGGAGGTCTACGTAGATGATATGCTAGTCAAGAGCTTGAAGGAGCAAGACCACATAAGGTACCTCCAAAACTCATTTAGTATACTATGATCCTACAAAACGAAGTTGAATCCCACCAAGTGTACTTTTGAGATCCGTAGTAAGAATTTCTTAAGGTATTTTATCACAAAGTGAGGGATAGAGCCCAGTTTTGAAAAAATAGAGGCAATAATGAGGATGTCTTCACTATAGAAGTAAGAGAGATGCATCAACTGATTGAAAAGATAGTGACATTGAATAGATTCATATCCAGATCTGCGGATAAGGCCTTAACCTTTTTTAAGATGTTGAGACATGTCAAAAAATTTAAGCAGACCTTAGGATGTAAAGAAGCCTTTCTAGTCTCAAGGGTTATCTGTCCAAAGCTCCTCTACTATCTAAATCCTTAGATGGGGAATCTCTATACCTATATATGGTAGTTTTTGAAGATATGATTAGTTTGGTTCTCACAGGGCTAGAGAAGTTAGATTATAGACCTATATATTACGCCAGCAAGTTGTTGCAAGGAGCAAAAAAGAGATGCTCAAAGATAAAGGAGGTTACTTTGGCCTTGATCATTACTGCTTGAAATTTATGACCTTACTACCAATCTTATAAGATCATAGTGCTTACTGACCAACTATTAAAGCAAATCTTATCAAAGCCCGAGCTCTCTAGTCGTGTTAAGTGGGCCTTCGAGTTGGGAGAGTTCAATGTTGAATAAAGACCCAGACTTTCCATTCACACCTAATCTTAGCGGAATTTATTGCTAAAACAACCCAAGAGGAAAATGAGGATGAAAAATGGTAGATGTTACATGTTGATAGATCATCTTCAACACTTGCCAGAGGTGCAAGAATCTATCTCAGAGGACCAAAATGTATTAAGATCAAGGTAGAATTAAAGTTGAATATGAAGTATTAATAATAGAGCTAAAGTTAGCTTGTGACTTTAAAGTACAATATCTGATAGCATACACCGATTCACAGTTGGTGGCAAACTAATTTAATGGTAAATTTGAGGCATGAGAAGAGATTATGGAAAAATACTTGGTACTTAAAAGATCATTGATGATGTCATTCAAAAGCTTGAAAATGATGCAAGTGCCCAAAATTGAGAACCACAAAGTCGATGCCTTAGCCAAGTTCGCTACCTTATCATCTAACATCAGGTCACATACTATCATGTTCCAAGGAACAAATCAACCTCAAATTGTTGAGGTCAAACACATCATGCATTTAAACATAAAGGAATCTAGCTGGAAGGATGAAATTATTGAATCCTTAGAAAGAGGTGTCTTACCTTTGGACACATTGAGAGCCCTCTAGCTAAAGAAGAGAGCTAGGAGATTCAACATTTTAAATGGTGAACTATACAAAAGATCTTACACTGAACTGTTACTGAGATGTCTAACGCTGAGCAAAGCATATTATGTACTCCACGAAGTTCATGAAGGGAGTTGTAGCAATCACTTGGAAGGGCAATTGTTAACTCAAAAAAGCATTAAGCAGGGCTATTTTAGGCCAACACTCATACATGATGCTATAGAGTTCAGTTGAAGATGTGAAAGCTGTCAAAAACATGCAAGCTCACTACATTAACTAGCTGCAACCTTGACCCCAATACGGCCCACCTATCCATTTGACCAATGGGGCATTAACATTGTGAGGCAATTTTTGTTGGCTCAAAGGTGGAATAAATTCATAATAGTTGATGTGGAATATTTAACAAAATAGATAGAAGCAGAAGTTGTCCCTAAGATCATAGAAGGCTGGATTATAAGTTTTATATGGAAAAATCTCATATGTCAATTTAGCATCCCTAGGATCCCCATTTTGGACAATAGGAAACAATTTTAAGGTGAGAAAATCATAGCTTGGTGTAAAGAATCTATTCAACAAAACTTCAGCTTAGTGAGCCATCCTCAGTCAAACAGTCAGACCAAGGTAACAAATACAACACTCTTGGAAAAACTTAAGATACATACTCAAGAACACAAAAGTGCTTAGGTCAAGGAGTTACCAAGAGTACCATGGGCATAACATGCAAAGGCCCAAACTTTGATTGGGAGAGACCCCATTCAGCTTAGTTTATGGATCAAAGGTTTTGATCCCGATCAAAATAGAAATAAGATCCCACCAAGTAAAGGAGTATGACCCTAAAGATAATATAGTGCAGAGAAGTCTTGACCTGGACATCATCAATGAAGCTAGTGAAAAGGCCTACCTGAAGACCTTCAGGTTTCATATGATGATACAAAGCACACAGTGCAAGAAGGTCAAGCCCAAAAGTTTTCTAGGGATTTGGTCCTTAAAAAGGCAGAGATACTGAGACACGTAGGGAAGCTAGATCCCAATTGGGAAGGACCTTACAAAGTTGGTTTTATCACCAAATTAGGGCTTATCTTTTTGAAGATTTACATGGAACTAGCTTGCCCAGATCATGGAATGCACAAAATTTGAGAAAATTCTACACTTAAATTCTTGCTATAAGGCAACATGATTGCATCTTATTACTATCTAAATAAAGCAGTAGATGTTTCTATTTTCTACAGCTCGAAATGTCTGGAAAAAATAAAATGATAAAGAAGATGCTAACATAACTACAATATGAAAAAGATCAAAACCAAGTATCTAAAAAAGATCAAAACCAAATATTTGAAAAAGATCAAAACTAAATATCTGAAAAAAATAACTTTTTGAAAAAGATCAAAACCAATAATTTGAAAAAGATTAACACAAGTTCATACTTGATTCAAAACATCCTCACCACCTATGGCATCGCACCAATTGACCAGAAAAGGCCAAAATGATTGCTATTAGGACATGAATGATTAAACAAAATCATAAATAAACTTCAAGGCAGTGAAATAGAGACCAAAAGTAGCTTCATTTTTATAAAGTGGCATAACATAGTTAGACATCGGGGGTCCACCACATAATGCTAGGATTATACAACATTAAACAAAATGATATTCAACTTGATACCCCTTGATGAACTAATTCAAACATTTTTTGACTTCTTGGCCAGAGAAATGAATTCATCATCAAAAGGAGTAGTTGTCTCCTTCTCTTCACCCAAAGCCTCTATCTCCATGGTAATGGTTTTACAAAGGTCGATTTGTTTGACATCAAACCTTGGGACGAAGGCCCCAAGAAAAGTGATCTAATCATGACATGTGAAAAAGTCATCCAAAGTCTCGTTAGCTAGTTTTTCCAATAAAATGTCATTAAACAACTTGCTCTACATAAAGTCACGAGCCTCTTCAAGGCGATACTTCTTCACAGTCCCCTTGAAGCTATATAACGACATGAAGTTCTGCTTACCAATTACCCTACCTTCTGTAAAGGCCTTTCTCATCTTTTCCTTGACCTTCTTCTTTAGAGCAAACAACTCCAATTCCATCTCCTTTTATTTTGGCATTAGTATCGAATTTCTGCTCACAAACAACTTTAACCTCTTTTAATAGCTTAGCATTAGTTTTACACAAATTTTTGAGATCCTCTTTAGCAACGTGAGGTCAGGCACAACCTTTTAGATCTCATTCTTGAGCCTTAACACCTTAGTGTTATAATAAGATGCTATAGCACTAGTTGATGAGTGAAGGCTAGAATTTATTTTGAGAGAGAGAGAGAGAGAGAAAGAACAACATTCCTTATCAATATTTTAAGATAGCAGAAGCAAAGATAAGTTGGGCTAAAGAAAGGCTTACTTGTATAGCATTGTGAGCAATATGCTTTTCAAGCTAACTGATGCTCAACCCCTAAAGTGATACTTGATCTCGAGTAAGAAAGCAAGCATCTTATAATTGAAAAGAAGTTTCAAATATATTGGTAAAAAGTACATTAGACTTCATCGTCAGTGATCAATTGAGAGTTAAAAAAGACCCTGGAGGCTCTCTATGAGAAGTGTGACCATTCTGAGCTTGAGTCGCACATCAAATTTCATCCAAAGCTGACCTTCAAAATAGAGCCTTTCTAGAGCAGTAATTTCTTGAGATTGCATCAGCGATGGATCACCAATTGAATTGGCTAGGGGCATCAATCTAGGAACACATAATAGTGGTATAGAGGGTTAACCTCTCGATCAATGGTAAAGCTTGTCTCTTCACAGCTCACAAATCCTCCATTAGTTTCTTTTCATGATGACGAACAAAAAGTGATGAAGGACAACTTCAGGGGGTACAATGGTCACGGACTCAATGAGCTTGAGCAAAGATTTGTTCAGGTAGGGTGCACGAGCTTGAGGAGTTAAAGGCTTGACTGAGAAAACTAGGGGATTCGATGATTCTCCTAATTTATGAGCTACGAGCTACCATGCGCTCCCTTATCTTGTTCATGCATTGATCTTCACTTATTGCAATCTCTGTTAAGAAAAGAGCATTAGAAATGATCATAAGCATACTTGAAAATAAAATAATGTCAAGAAATTACCTAAAGTCATGCTGATGCACCCTGGGATAAGAGTTAAGCCTACAAATCTTAAAATCTCCCCAGATTGTAGGGATTTAGTATCATTCCAATTGAATGCCAAGCGGTTCTCAATAAAACCATCCTTCTAAGAGGGCTTGAGGGATGGCAGATTAGGTTTCTCAATTACCAAAACCTCCCAAATTTCCATGGACGGCTTGGAAGAGCCTCTAAGAAGAAATATTTTTCTTTTTAGTCCTTACTGATAGAAGTTGGCAAATTCTCTAAGAATCTACAATTTGTTCTAATTGTCAAGTAGAATAAACCCTTATCTCCACTACAACCTGATGAGAAAAGTGAATAGAGATTCCAAGTTCTCAAATGAAGGTTCAACATGGAAGTGAAACATTATGATTATAAAATAGATCACATGCCTAAGTGAATTTGATAAGAGTTAGGTGGGCCAAATACCCAAGTTAATCAAAATGCTCTCAATTCTCTCATTAATGGGAAAGCATAAACCTGTGTCAGAGTAGCCACATAAAATGTATGACATCAAAGAGAAGGGTCGTACATCCTCTAAGACGGCTCAGGAATAATTATTTGATAATCTAGAGAAATATGGTAACGAGACTAAATCCTGGTAGCCTTGGTAGGTTTGAATGTAGATCGTTTAATGAAATGAGAAAGGTTAGCGCATGCGTTGATCTCCTCGACGTTAGGCTCAAAAAGAGGATTAGTAGCAGGGTTATCATGAAGCCAGTTATTAGAAGTGTAGGCAAGACTACTTAACTCATCGTTAGTGGCTAATCTCGAGCCTGATGCATTAGATATTTGGTTATTATCCATGGACCCATAACTGCTTATTAGGCTACCCAATATAATTGGACTTTCGAACTAACTTTTGAAGTGAATTAGGCCCAAAATTTATTTTTTAATGTACTGCATACGTAGGTGTCTTATAGTCTGAAGGATTAGAAATAAAAGGTATGAGTCGATGGATCAAAGATGTCACTTTACATATTTTGTTGGAGGAAAGCAACAATTAATATCTACGCAAAACCACTTGTGAATTTAATAAATAAATAAAACACATTCTCTTTTTTTAATAATTAAATAAAATAAAACTACATTCTCTCCACCATGGTCTGTCCCTACTTCCTCATGTTATCCATCCTATATATCACATACAAGAAGCAGACCTCCTTATCCATGCAACCACTAGAGCATTCTCTCCCCTAACTCAAGTTACTAGGATTTTTTTGTTTTTCCTATCTTTTTTCTCAGGATAGTATTCCCATTGGAAAAATGGCTTATTCAAGACGTGCACCATTATTATTCATCCTCCTCCTCTTCTGCTTCTTAGCTAGTTCGTTCCAGCCATGGCCAAGAACGCCAACAGCCAAAATTTTAAGAGACAAATCAATTTCAGCCCCGGTGAATTCGAGCAACACAGAAGGAGACCAGCGGGTGCAGTTTACGAAGACAGAAACGCACCTGGCGGACCGGATCCTCAGCATCATTCTCTACCTACATCTGGCTGATTAGCTGGTTGCTGCAGCTGCCTTCCGATCCAATTTTGAAAAAAGAGTGTTCGTGTGTGCTTTCTGTGATGGCTTCATAGGGTTGGCGTTTGGGTGGGGGAATTAATTAATGATGGATGCGTTATCTCAAATACAATTGAAATTTAGGGTTTGATTCAATCATTAACCGATTATTGGTTCATTATATTATCTAGTTTAATTTTCACATTTAATTATTTACTAATCGATGATCAATTGATTTTCCACTAGTAAATCCTTATTTTTTTGATAGTAAGAAAGCAAATGAAATGTCTTCCAAAAATGTAATTGTGTTTTGTAGAGTAATAATTTAATGAAATTTTATCATATTTTTATTTGCCAATAATTTCTTTTTTTATTGTAGCTGTTGTAAGTAGCAGTAGCAGAAGTATTATCTTATATGTGGTGTTTGAGAAATTATCTTCTTAATTATAGTGTGTGAGAAGTTAATATAGTATATCGTGCTCGAGTGTAAATTAATTTCTGCACTCAATATTATTTATGAGTTCGTGAATTTTGCACTTTATACTTAATTTTGATTTTATTTTCTAGTCAAAGGTTTGCTTCTAATTATAATTACAAAAAATTATCAAAAATTTTATGTGTGCAAGAATATCATATTAAAAGTAAATTAAGTACAAGGTTATTCAGATTTTCTTCATTATTTAAAGACATTAATTGTACAATATTGCTACTCTCATTATTTAAAGAAACAAATCGATTATAATCGACTTCGTTTACGAAGGGTTTAAATTGACATAATCCCGACTCTTGTATTGTTACCATTGAGACTAATTAAAGATTTATTTTGAAATGATACAATTGGGCATTTGTTATAAGATTGATTCCGCAAGAAGAAAAAACAGGCATAATTGTATTACATGATAATTGGAAAGTTGTAATAAATATTCTTTTTAAGTGATTAAAAATTTTATTTTATCAAAATAATAATTTTATAATTGCATTTAGTAACAATTTGTGGCGTATGCATAAGTGACAAAATTGTTATAAATCATACACTGCAAGAAAGAAAAATAGTGATAAAATAGTAAGTTATAATATAAAAATTATCACTCTCACAATTTTTACGAATTTAGTAATGACAAAAGTGATATTTAAGTTGTCACCATTGATAATTAATGGCACACCTATAGTAGTAATGAATGATAATGAAAATATTATTACTACGTTGTCAATTAATATAGTTGGTCACTAATTATTAATAGTGATAACTTAAAATATTATTTTTATCACTTTTAAGCAATATTAGGATATAATAAAAATTATTATCGATTAAAAAAAATCATTAATGACAAACTTCAAAATCATTGTCTTTTAGCATGTATATGCCATTGTGATGATTTTTACATTGTCAATTTTCTTTGTCATTAATATTGCCTTTTTTATGGCGATAGTATAATATTGTTATCATTAAGTCCTCATCTAAAATGCGTCATGATTTTCAATAGTAATAATTTTAAATGCTAGTTCTTGTCACTATCAAATTATTAGAACAACAAAATAAAAATATCTTATCATTTTATGCATCATATTAGTGATAGAATACAAAACAATTATTCAATATGTATTATTGGTGATACTTTCGTATTATCACTTAATCTTTTGTTATTAATAGTTTATTTTTTAGTGTGAATTTACTAACAACTAAAATATTAAATGTATTGACATCATACATTAAATTGTTGGTTTTTTGTCCTAAATTTAACTTATTTTTTTCTATTATATTGCAAGTAAATTCACTTAGCATTTATAATATGCCTATGATTTTCTCATTTTTTAATTAGTAAAGGGATATTAGTTAGTAATCGTATCCCCAAAAGGGGAAAAAAAGGGTTCAGATTAATTCGAGTGGGGGCTACCCAAAATTTAACAACTATGCTGGCTAGTTTTCTCCTTGCAATATTAGGGAGCAACGAGGGTTAATTACTATTTCAAAGTTAACGATGCATCAAATATTCTAAAGCGCATAAACATGCAGCAAGCAAAATTAGTGTAGGAAAAAGATTAAACAACAACAATTAGAATTTCTAATAAATCATACATTTGTGGGTGGTCAGTTGTAGAATATTTTCATTGTGATGACTATGGGCCCGAAATGTGACCAGTATCGTATGGACAGGGAAGACCATGTTTCTATGATTTGGATCCACCTAAGTAAAGATAAATTAAATTATGCCACAAGAAAAAAAGTCAAATCTCAAGGTACAGTTATTGATCATTGTGAGATTTGTGTTAGTATTATAAAATATAATTATATAATCATCAAAAATATAATTATATAAAATATTATGCGTAAATTAGTAGATCAAACCATATAAAATATCAAGAAAATTGGAGTTGAATCAATGGAAAGTCACGACACTTGTCGCTGTCTTAAAATCATGATTGTCATACTTCGTGCAGATACTAACAACTGATCATGACTCTAAAATAAAACTCCATTAGCTCTCAGCGGTGTCTCGTCTCATGTGCATGATAACAAAGAGACTAGAAACTCGTATATAGTTATGTTGTCAAAAAATACAAAGTCTTGTAAGAAGTATGAAATAAAACATTCTACAACTCACAACTTTATGTACCAAAAAAACAAAAAAAAAAAAAAGATTATGCCCCTTTTATATAAGAGTGAAAGTTTAACCCTTACAAAAAATTAATAGGCCATTAAAACACCATAAAAAAATACCATAAAGGCATCATAAATTCAATGTGAATAGGCCCAATAATGATTATAAATAAAATGGTCAAATATTTATAAAATCATAATAAATTGATTGATGAGGTCATAAATATAAAATAAATCAAAATTAATAAATAAATTAGGTGTGACACTAAAATACATAATAAAATAATATTTGTTAAAAATAAAATGAATTGATAATTTTTTAAATTTATTTCCAACATGAATAACAGACATGGGACTTAAATTTTTAATAAACATCCTTTTACTTTTAATCATGGGTGTCCTTTTTGTGAGAACGAAAGGTGGTTTGTCTGTTTACAACTGCTAATGTTCTTAATAATTCTATACTAATTAGGAATATTATAACTTTTTTTATTTCATTCTTGGTACAATATTGCAAGTGTTGTCACTTTGAAATCGGACATTAGACAAGACGAAATCATAAAATAGATATAATATTCTATGCTGAATAGATCTGTCAGTAATTTAATTTAAACTTTTAAACATAAAATTGGCATGCGACAAAAAGTCCCAATATCTTGTCTTTAATTAAAGCTACGAAACGGTCCGCATTATCATTAGAAAAAAAGAAAAAAAGAAAAACTAAAACAATGAATTTGAAATACAGGGAAAATTAAAATCTTTTAGTTATTCAAATTTGATTAATCACATCTTTGATCTTAAATCTTTTAGAGGTGTCAATTTAGGTGGGTTAAGTGGGTTTGGATTGAATTAAAATAAGGATGTAATATAAACATATCAAATCCAAACCTAACCCAAGTCGATACTAAATTCAAAAAGCTTAACCCTAACCTAACTCATAAAAAATTGAGTTAAATTTGGGTTAACCTATTTTTTAATCAAATTACCTAATAATCCGTAAACCCAACCCAACCTGTTAAATCTGACATAACCCAGTTTATATATATTTGATTTTTTATACTTACAAACTCCAATATGCGTGTTTGAAACTTACATTAAAATTAATATTCTAATTCAAGTTTTCTAGCAATATCAATCAATAATTAGATCCAATCATTATTCAAATTAACCTTAAAATTAATTCATTAAGCACTATCAGTATCAAATGATAAAAAACTCATGTCACTTAGCAAGAGGCGCAATGGTAGTGTTGGGTGCCAATGATGGTTATAACAATAACAATGATAGACTGGTATTGGTGGTGGCAGCGGCGAAGGCTTCGTTTAGAGAGAAAATGGATTCTTCTTTGGCTAAGAAATTTGATTCGTTTGAATAATTGAATTTAAATTTAAGTATAGAGCTTTTATTTTATAACTAACAATTTTGGTATACTCAATCTCATGCTAAAATTTTGGAGTATAAAATGAATAGAACATCCTTTAGTTTCTTATACGTTACTATAATCTTTAATATTTTTAATATATTTATTTAATTTTTATCATGAATAAAAAGAAATATACTAGAATGAAAGTGAAAAAAATAGTAAATAATTGGAGAGAAAAATATAAGAGGGGAAAAGAAAATTAACTAATTGTTATGAAGTTTAAAAAATAATAACAAAAAAATTGTAGGAAAATAACAACATACAAAACAAAGCCAGGTGCTTTATATGTAGTATATATTATTTCAATTATTTTTAGGTAGGGCAAATTAGGTCATGTTGGGTAAGATTTATTAGGTTATTGAGTTAGCCGCTTTTTGTTTTCAAGTTAAGTGGGATAACCCAAAATCAACCCAATCTTTTTTTTTTCTTCGGGTCAATTTTAGATCCAATCAGGTTTGACCCAAACCTGAAAATATCAAACTTGAACTTAATTTTTTTTTTCAGATGGGTCATGATCGAGTTGTTTTGTTGGGTTGGGTTGAATTTTAACACCCTTACTGCCAAAGACTTGGTCTCGATTCAATATTTTAATTTGATCTAATTATAATCAAACAAATGACAAAAGCCCAATTTTTATTTGGATTTGGGCATAGGGCTATCAATAGGGTCGAATTTGAATTGAAACAACTATATCTGAACCTGTGATTCAATTCAAATTTAATTATCCAAATTTATATTCGAATTTAACTTGATATCTTATAGGATCTTTGCTAGTCAATACCACATTTGAATCTAATGGATATTCAAAATTCGATAAAAAAAAGTCCGACCCAATTTAATATTTTTTTTTCTTTTTTTTTCTTTTAAATTGCATAAAAATATTTTATTTATAAAATAAATTTACGTTATATTTAAATTTTTAATAATTTTTTATTATATAATTGTTCAAAAGTTAAATATTTGAATTCTAAACCTCTGTTTCACATTATGTTAATGCATAGGTGAACTATTATACATTATTATATTTTATATTTTATCAGTATTTCTCTTATTTTTATGCTAAAAACTCAATATTAATAACATAATATAGACGTTAATATAGATATTAGGTCAATACAATAATATATTTTATTTTAAAATCTTTCTTAATATTACATATAAGAATATTAATTCAATAAAAATTATTAAAGTTTGGATTTGGATATTTAGCAGATCAAATTGCTTAATTTCGTATCTAATCTACTTATTTTGAATTATGAATATTTATAATTGAATCTGATTCATTGAATATTTTAATTGGATAAAATCCTAAATTGTGGATTGAATTCAAATTAAAATCTAATCAGTTAATTGTAGGACTGTTAATGGATCATATTTTAATTTAAATCCTATCTGAATCTAGTTTGAATTTTAAAATTTTTATTCAATTAAAATGTTCGATGGATTATATCCGATTATAAATATCCATAATCCGAAATAAGTGGATCGGATATGAAATTATACAATCCAATCAGATAAAGATCCGAATCTAATTTTGTTAAATATATTATTAAATTGATAATTATATAGTATAAATTATATTAATGAAGGTTTTTGACTAGAATTGAATATATGTGATATTATAATTGATAATGCCCTAATTTTTTTATTTTTTTAAAGTAATTATATACATATATTTCATATTATAGCCCAAATATACAATTTATAATAGTTTATACACTGTAAAATATATATTACCGAATGATCAATTTGATGCAACCCTCATGAATTATGCATTAAATCTTTAGTTTTTGCAATGATTTGATAAAAAGTTATAAAGAAAAAATCTAAATTTGAGCTCTCTTAACTTTGTAAATATTATATTTGGATTAAAATGTAATCTTGAAATTTAAAAATTTAAAGAACACAAAATTTTTTAAACTTTCTTATTTGATCAGACTTTTCTATTGAATTTCAAATTTTTGTCGAATTCGGACATGAAATTGGCATGCATAAATTCTATAGAACTTGAATTCAAATTTGATTATGCATACCTATTATCGAATTCGAATTTAGATAATCTTAATCCGATCTAAATCTCACATGTTGATAGCCCTAGTTGACTGATAATGCATTTTGACAGTTGAGCATATTTAAAAATCAATTTGAGCAAAAGGCCCAAAGGCTATAAGACCCGCCCAGTACAAGCAAGGTCAGCCCAAATTACAAGATATAACCGGCATCTCCCCACCGGCGAATCTAGCATCCACGCGCCACCCTTGAGCGTTGGACAATTATCACCCGCAGGGTCAGACACCTCTAATTGCCCCGGCTTTATATCAATTTCAACCGTCAATTGCCGGCTCACAATCAACACGACGTTATCCTAGCCGTCAAAATTATTCCGTACTTATCACGCTTCATTACTCGCGTGAACTTCGCTTGACCCTCTTCCACCACCTCTCTCTTTCGCCAAGATAAGAAACAATCTGTACAGAGCAAAAAGCAGATTATGCAGAGGGAGAAAAATCTTCCAAAGGTATGCTTTCGAAACTCTAATCTAACTTTACTGCTTGTGTATATTTATGGTGGTGCTTGGTTCTAGTAGAATCAAAAGAGTGTGGATAAATGAGCTAGTTGTGCCAAGTTAGTGTATTATCTGTGTGTTTTCTAGGACAAGATTTTGAGAATTTAAGAGGACTTTGGTGCATTGTGGAAAATGTTGGGTGGTGGAAATGAAGGGTCTAAGGAGGAGGAGAAGTTGAGGGAGCGTAAGGTTTACAGTAGACGATCGTTTAGAGGGCTTGAAAACAGTATGAGCAGTAGTAATTTATTGGGGGATCAGCAACAGCCAAAAGTTCAAGCTATGGTTTCTGAGGGGCTGAACTCGGCGAAAAGATTGCATAATTCTGGTTTTGATGTGGGTTCGGATAATTTTTCCGGCCTGAGTCGAGATGGGTTGGTGGTGAAGGGAGGGTTTTTGAGGCAAGAGAATAAGGTTAGGATAAGTTTGTCGATGAAGTCGAAACGTGAGGCCCTGGAGTTAAGGAGGAGGCTGGAGGGCGAGCGGGATATGGTGCGGAGTTTGATGAGGAAGATTGAGGCAAATGAGGGGGAAAAGAATGTGCTTAGGTTTGATAATAGAGCTGAAGATAAGGTGAGTGTTGGAGTGGGACCACCGCGAATGTCGAAACCACTGAACCAGTTGACTGTGTCAGTATATGAGAGTAACAAGACGGGGGTTGATAATGTGGAGAAGGAGAAAAGGACGCCAAAGGCAAATAAATTGTATAGGAATTCAGAGTTTTTGCTTGCAAAGGATAAGATTCCTCCAGCTGAAACTAACAAGAAATTGAAGTCAAACGGGAAGAAGGGAGGAGGGAGTGGGCCGGGCATGGAGAAGTTTCCTAATCAGGTATTGAAGAGTTGTAATGCATTCTTAGAGAGATTGATGAAGCACAAGCATGCTTGGGTGTTCAACAAGCCTGTGGATGCAGTTGCTCTTGGTTTGCATGACTATTTTGATATTATAAAAAACCCTATGGACCTTGGTACTGTGAAAGATAGGTTAACTCAGAATTGGTACAAGTCTCCTCTGGAATTTGCTGAGGATGTGAGACTTACATTCCAAAATGCTATGGCGTATAACCCAAAAGAGCAAGATGTTTATGTGATGGCTGAACAGCTGTGCAAACTATTTGAGGAAAAATGGGCTCTTATAGAAGCTGATTATATGCGTGAATTGAAGCTCAGCGCAGATTTTGACGTGGGATCACCAACACCTACATCTCGAAAGGCTCCTGCACAATCACGGGCACGGCCTGATATGAAAAGAACTATAGACAAATCAGAATCAGTGGCCTATTCCGCTGATCCCAAAAGAAAGACAATGAATATTGCTCAATCTGGCAAGGTTCCTGTCCCAAAGAAGCCAAAGGCGAAGGATCCAGATAAAAGGGAGATGACATATGATGAAAAGCAAAAACTTAGCATAAATTTGCAGAGTTTACCTTCTGAGAAGCTTGAAAACGTTGTTCAGATTATCAAGAAGAGGAATCCCTCTGTTTCACAGCAAGATGATGAGATTGAGGTTGACATCGATAGTGTTGACACTGAAACTCTTTGGGAGCTTGATAGGTTCATAACCAATTATAAGAAGAGCCTGAGCAAGAACAAAAGAAAGGCCGAAATTGTTAGTCAATTAGTAACTGGTCTAGAGCAGAACACCAAGGAAAAGGTAATTTGCTTGTGGTTTTCTATCTTCATTAAATTTACTGTATTTTTTGATTAATGCAATCATTCTTCTGCGTTTTCGGCTTTTTCCCACAGGTTGCTACCTCAGTTGTAACAAAAACTCCAAAAGGTAGTAGAACAGGTACAGTTTTGGAGGGTAAAAGTGAATAACTTTTAGTGCATCAAAACATTACTAGTGAAACTAATTTTTCTCTATTTTTCTTTTCTTGAACAGATGAAGAGAAAGTTGTGTCACCTCCGGTTGAAGTTGAAGAGCAAGGGCATAATGAGACAAATCAAGGTGCCAGCCAAAGCAGCTCTAGCGCTGATTCCGGATCTTCTTCCAATGGTAGCAATTGATACTTATTTGTTTGTCTTTTCTTGCATAGTTCTTTTGACCTGTTCGGATGCATTCAAGGCATGTTTCTTGCAGTCCTCTTAAAGGCAATCTGTATCCTCTTATTGTTTCTATATATTTATTACAGATTCTGAATGTGAAAGTTCCTCAGCAGATGGTTCAGAAGGCGGACACTCACCAAAACATTGAGTTGTTGAGGTGGTATCATTTCTCTTTATAGGCTTTCATCTTCTAAATTTTTTTGCCTTTATGGTTTGACCCTTAGAAGATATCGTTTCCTTTACTGACTTTTTTATGCATACTTGAATCTGTTTGTCGGAACTCTTAGTTGAAGCATCAAGTACTAAATTATCTTTGATCTCCATGCTGTGGTTTTAGTAATTTGATCTTTTAATGACTTGCTATAGTCTGGAGAAGAAAATTGGTCGCCTTTGTCCATGCAGCCATGCAATCAACTGGAGTCTTTTTAACATCTCTATTAATAGCTCTTGGCTTGATAATGTTACTTTATCTGTGCTTGTCATTATGGTCCAATTTTAACGAGGGCTGAAGTAGTTGAATCTTTTTTTGCTAGAAAAAGTAGTAATCATTTAATCAGCAATCAATTTCCACTTATAACGCTTATTTACTTCTCGTCTCATAAAGTCAGGACTTACTTGGATGCTAGGGAAAAAAAAGTGACATGGTTAATGCTCTAGTTTACAGTAGGCTTGTCTTTAATGCCTTTGTACTATAATAGCGAAAAATCCATCTAGCTGATCACTGTGCTAACCAGATTTCATTTATATGCTTATGCACTGGACCCTACAGATATGAGAAGTTTTGCAGGTGGCTTTGTAACTCCCCTAGCTGCAAAATTGTGATCAACCGAAGAATAAGAATCACGTGTGACCGTGCATGCTTAAATGAATTAGTATTTCAAGCATGTGTTCACACCTTTTTATATGGTTGAAACTTCTACTGTCTACTGTAGTTTTTATGAAGCTAGAAGAAAATACAAATGTAACCTAGTATAAATTCACATCTTTTTAGTAGTGGAAGGAAAGTCGCTATGCCTGGAGCTATTCCCTGAAACACGTTTGGGAAATAAATTTTGAGGAAATGGAAATGTACATTTATTCCAGA
>JACGDI010005415.1:263499-341361 GCA_014898725.1 Jacaranda copaia | reverse complement strand
GTTCTTTTGGGGCACCCTGTTTAGATGAAAATCCTTTAGAACCATATAGTGCATGGTCTGGGTCAAAATAAAATTGTTCGTAAGATGGGAAGGAATTACGATAGGTAGCCTTTGCATAGTCTTAAAAACTCTTGACTATTGGGCTACCCTTATAAAGTTCCTTTTATGTGAAAAGCTGATGGCTACTGTTCTTGTACTTTGGTTGCCTTTTGTTGGTGCCATTATGAAGATAATAAAGCACAAATGTAAAACTAGTGAATTTAAATTCCAGACGTCTCATTCCATGGCTGTTAGATGAAACTCTTATTGTGTCTAGTTCTTATCTTTTTTTGAGAATCTTACTACACTGATAATTGATGCATCAACCGTATTTAGAGGGTGCCCATGTTCTAATGAAATGCATTGGAACTTGATGTCTGTTTTGAACAAACAATATGCACAGTGTGCTATGAGCTGTTAGTAGTTTTTCTTACTTCATTGTTCCTCTTTCGACCTGGCTATATGTGAGGTACTGAGGTGTTTGTAGTGATGTTTGGGGGCAAAAAATTAAACAAAGATCTAAGAGAAGTAGAAGACCTGTTTGTTCACTGGCTACTATCTAGGTTTACTTAAATTTGCTTTTTGTCGACTGAAACTTGCTTACTGATCTCATATATGGTACTGATAATTAGCTTTGCCTTACCCATCAATTTGCAGATCTGGATGAATCTCAAGCTGACAAAATTAAGCATCCCAGTCTTGTTATAGTTGTAGCGCCTCTAGTTATATGATAGATGATGCATCCCTGACGATTGCAATCCTGTTGTGGAGGGGCAGGCGGGCCTGTTCGTCTCCTACTGATTTTGTATATTCCTGTAGTGGGTGATACTGGTAGATTTTGGAAGCAGGTTTGTTTGTATGATAATTACTGATGCTAATTGTGTTAACAGTTGTGCACATTGCCGACAGGAAGTAGTCAGTCTGTATGATATGTTTAGGTCATGATTGTCCGTCCGGACAGTAACTGTGTGTGGCATCAGGCCCACATTTTCTGTAATGACCATCGGGGCATTATGTCTGTAAATTGTGTAGAAATTACAGATTTATCATGTTTTCTGTCTATTTCCGTAGTCGCCTGTAGGTTTGGGAGGAGCACTGAGAGTACTGTAGTGAATTTTTAACTCTTGGGAATTCAAGTGCGAAATAGTTACGACCCTTTATATAAAATGAGGTGCGTGTTCCATCGGATAGAAGGTACAAGGATTGTGATAGTTGGGACAGAGTGTTCCTTGGAGTTTTCAGCGCATGCGATATCTGTATAAGAAGACTCGGTTCATTTTACAAACAGGCAATTCTAATTCTCGTTCACATGGAGTCAGCTGGCGGATATGACACGCTTTCAAAGTTGACCCAACGCCGTCAGTTCAGCAGCCCTTATCTGTTGACCTTCCCCTTCTCATTTTGTGCGTCTCAATTTCCTTTTTCTTTTCTCTCTAGGAAAGAAAAATATTTCGAGACAAATGAGCAATGAAAATAGTTTCCATTAAATCCAAATATTCTCGGATCTCGGATCTTTCGACCCTTTTGCATCACTTCTCCAATCACAATTTTAATTATTTAGAAATGAGTGTAATATATGATTTAATTATTTTCTTCTTCAGCTCGCCAATCAACTGCATCAGGATTAAATTCAATCAGATATAGGGTAATTATATACAGTTTTCTTTCGTCAATAATTACCAAGAGGTTAAGGATAAATCTTCCACAATGAAAATTAGAAAAGGGTAAAGAGAACATGAGAGAGAATGAATGGCAAGCAGGGTCGAAAAGAGAAAAGGGGACTCTTATCTTAATCTAACAAACACAGAAAGTGACGGTATTCCGATACCCACTCTCCGTTCTGATAAAGCACCTGCACCACAAAATTAAAAAATATATAAATAAATAAAATAGAATCTGATCGACGATAGCAAAAAGTGGTTTTCGACTCTGTAATGTAGTTTTAATAGGTAGCAATTAATTTAGTTGATTATATTTTATTTATTTCATGCCGCATCTGCTATATTATAGTAAGATACAAAAATAATTTTTACTTTATTTTTGTTTTGTAGGTGTAGTAATTAGTAATACGTTGGGTAGCAGACACGCCGTACTAAATTAAAATACTCGCTGATCATCTTTATTCATTACATCTCTCTCTGTCCCTTGGAATATAAGCAAGATAAACCGTCTCTCTCTCCTTCAGTTTAAAGAAATACAAGCGGAGGAAACCAACAGCAGGAAAGAAACTGGACTGAATCCTGAAAATCCGGTACTGTTTGAGATTGAGGAGCCATGTGTTGTGATGGAGATTGCAGGCCTTTGGGTTTCCTATTGGGGTTGCCCTTTGCCTTCCTTTCTCTCATCATCTCCATCGTCGGCATAGCCATCTGGATTGTCGGGTTAGCTTCCAAATCCTAATCCTTAATTCACTTTTCTTCTAATTGCACCATGTACTATGATGTTGGTTTTTCTTCTTGATTCTTTAATTCTGAACTCTACATATAAATTTGTGGGTGTGTATATGTATAGGTTGTTGTTGAGCTGCATCTGCCCATGTTGTCTGTGCGTGACGGTTCTGGTGGAGATGGCGCTGGAGCTCATCAAAGCCCCAATTCATGTCATGGAGTGGTTTACTTCTCAGATCCCTTGTTGAAATATCTCTCTCTTTTTTCCTCCGTAATTTCTTTCTTGTTTTTCTGGGATGACTGTTATTCTTCATTTCTTGTCATAAATTTTCTTTAGCTGATGGTTTCATTTTCTGCTTGGTTTGATCTGGCTTCTCCAGCTTTCCAATTACGTACACAAAATAATTGAATATGTGCCCATTAACAGATAGATAAATAGATAGATATATGGATATATCTTCAGTTTTATTCCCGTTGTGTTCTTAATTCTGTGTTTTGACATAATTTCAATGTTCAAAACAGTAATAGAAAAAGGAAAAGCAAAAGGAATGAGCCTTTGGGAAAGGAGCAATAAAGATAATACAACCACTGGCAACCGGGAAGAAATAACAGCACCCAAATTTTAATAATAATAATTAATTTCCATTACATGTCCATATATGTCCACATTGAAATATCCAGTTAACTATTTCAATTATTTGATTTTGACTAGACTTATGATAATTTTCAACTTTGGACAGAAGAAGTACTAATTATCTGTCTTAATCGTAATTGTGAAAATAGAACTCTATATACAACGGGAGCTATCAAAATTTTATCATACCGATATACTAATGGAATCGCAAACACAGGCCGCAGCAGGAAGAAAATGGCTGAAGTTTATTACTGTCCAAATCTCATTGACACACTACCCACTTAAAAAAGCAAAACAAGGAAAACAAAACTCTTTCTAAGTTCCTTTACCTACTCCTATATGAGGTTCCTCAATGTGCTTTGCTTTGTCTTTCCGTTCAAATACTTGAAGTGGGTATTGTCCAGAGAGAAGAAGTTCCTTTGTTGTTTGGCCAATTTCCACTATAGTTTCCCCAATAGCTTGGAGGATGCTGCCACTCCCTTGTCCTTGGCCTTGTTCTTCTGCTGACGTTTCCCAGCTACCCATTGCTTCTCCCTAGTTAAACCAGCAATTGATGAACAGCAAAAATAAACAATGCAGACTGCATAAATTACAGAGACTCCAAGGAATAATAATAATCATCTTGATTGGTACCTCAAAATAATCAGAAAAAGGAAGATGAATTTGTAATTCTTCTGTAATAGGAGTATCTAGTTTACCTCATATCCTGTAAGCATTTAAATTCATTGCCAAAAAATCAATCCTCACTAAACATACTAACATAAAAATTGCAAAAAAAAAACCATTATTTTACCTCCCCATGTGATGCTCTTTTTGCTTCCATTTCATTCTGAGCTTCCACCTTCTTCCTGGATGCATATTCTGCAGCTTTTTCTTCACTCGTCACCACAGCATCGTTTGCAGCAGCTATTTTCTGCCCGGCATAGCCCACCACACTCTTCCCAGCCTCCGCAACTTTATCCTTCGCCGCCAGTACCTTTTCGCTGGTATACCCTGCAACACTGGACGTAGCACCGGCCAATGCCTTGGTGGCACCCGCCATTTTCTCCAGTGTATAATGTGCAGTCCCCCAGCCGGCCACAACCGTCTGATCCTTCACGTCTGCAGCCACTTTCCCCACATATCCTGCAGCCTCTTTGCCACTTTCTACTGCAACATCCTTTGCTGCCACGGCTTTCTCGCCAACGTATCCTGCAGCAGTCTTGGTAGCATCCACAGTAGTATCCTTTGCCGCCTTGGCTTTCTCAGCAGCATATTGAGCAGCAGACTGGCCTTTCGATGCAATCACATCCATCTTTTCCACAGCCTTTTCTGCAGTATGATCCGTGGCCACTCTGGCCTTTCCCAGGGCCGATGCACCCATTTCTTTAGCCTTCTCATACTGCTCCTCCATTGTTTCTACAGCCTTCTCCGCTGTACGATCCGTGGCCTCCCTGGCCTTCTCCAGGGCCGATGCACTCATTTCTTTTGCCTTTTCGTACTGTGCCTCCATCGCGTCTGCAGTCTTCTCCGCTGTACGGTCAGTGGCCTCTCTTGCCTTCTCCAGGGCCGACGCACTCATTTCTTTGGCCTTCTCATACTCTGCCTCCATCGTATCCACAGTCTTCTCTGCTGTACGATCCGTGGCCTCTCTGGCCTTCTCCAAGGTCGATGCACTCATTTCTTTGGCCTTCTGGTACCGCTCCTCGGCGGACCTGAGAGTCTCCATAGAGTTCTGCTGTGCCTTCGCCCTCAAGTTCGAAATTTCCTCCAATGAAGGCCCCTGTCTCCTCTCTCCGCCACCTTCACTGTCATAATTTTCCCCTTTACTAATGTCTCCCCTTCTTTGACGGCTTTGCTCACCACCAGCCTGCTGTTCTTTCTCTTTACTTCTAGCATGAATTTTAGGAGAAGCCCTTTTCTCAGCTTCACCTGCAACTCCGGCAGAAAGAGTCTCGGGCTGGTGGGTTTTCTCACCATGAGGAGAAGCATGTTGTTGTTCTTCTCTGGCCTTTTCTGTGAGAGACTCGAAATGGGTTGTCATTTTTGGAACTCTGTCTTTCTCCACCATAATGTCACTCTCATCTGTAACATTCTCTCTTCTCATTTGCTCCGACGCCATTGCTGAGCAACCAACACACAATCCAACATGCACTGGGCTAATAACTTCTTGGTTTTACTCTTGTGATTTCGAGCGGACAACTGAAGCTATAAAAGAGGATTGGAAAGAGGTCGTTACATTTCGATGGTCGAGTTGAGATGAAGATTAACGGGTTGTGCACCAATTTAGGCAACGTGTTGGGGAATTTAGCAAGGAATGGTGTGAGTCAGCTGTTGAAATGTTCCTGCCTCCAACATGTGGCGTATTTGCATGAAGGAATTATACTGTTTTAATATTACATGTATATGTTACGTAATATCATACCATAAAGAAATATAGTAAGATAATTTTAGCGTTTTATCTTTCTTCAATTTTTTTTTCTTTTTCTTTTTGCTCAATTATTACCCTACTAACAAATTCTTTAATTATCCTAAAAATTTAAATAAATAAATTGAAATTAATAAAAATTATAATGTTTTATGGAAAATAAATAATATTTATTTTGTACTATAAAACTTCAGCAAAAGCATATGACGTGCCAAAACTGCTGATCTCTTTTGTACATAAATTGCGAGAATTTTAATAACTCATTGATATTTTATTTTATAAATTAATACATTTAATACTATATTCAAAATTAATGAAGTAGCTCTCTTTTTTTCTCTTCCCTCTGTTCATTTTTCTTTCTTTCCATGTTTACTTTATCTTTTTGCTTTCGATTATTTATTTTTAATTTCTTCTTCTATTTATTCTAAAAATTTAAATAAATATATTAAAATATTAAAAACTATATATAAATAAAAGTGTAAACGAATATTTTACTTATTTTATATCACAAGAATGTTAATACATGCATAAATTCTGCCAAAATAGTAATCTTGGATGAATTGCACCGCCCCCTTGGTAGTTAGTTCTAATTACGTACATGTTTCATCAGATTTACTGAATTATCAAAACCCATTCTAATGCTTACCCCTTTCTCCAACTTAAATGAAAATTAATTACGTCAATAAGAAAGCTTAAATAATTTTTGTTTTTTACCTTTTTCAAATATCTGTATTTTCTATGAACAAATATATGTAGATTTTCAAGTTCCATTGATATTAGAGGATGTTAATAGCAAATTCGTGCTCTATGAGGGTTAGGGACGGTAATTTTAGATATGATACGAACCGACATGATATTATTAAATTTGGGTCGGGGGTTATTGGGTTGACTTGATAAGCAATACGAAAATTATGAGTTGGTTTGGGTTGAGTTTCAAGTAACCCGATAAATATGAGAAGTATATATCATATATACTTATTCTACGATTAATACTTTGTATACTTATTTTTTTCAGCTAACTTTAATTGAAGGAAGAGGATAGCAATGAAGAGATTTGACTGAAATTAAAAGTTGGAATATGCAATGTTTTTTGTATTTTTAAGTAATGACTTGTTATTTTTGAATAATTTAACTCTAGATTAATTTGTAAGAATTAATTATTATTATTTGCAATGTAAATATTGACTACTTAGTAATATTGGGATAATTATTAAACATTGAATGGGTGAATTATATTTCTTTGTTGGACTTCAACTTCATTGTTGTTAAAATTAAGTTTTGCAAAGCTTTTGGTTCAGCAGTGAAATTTATATATTATTGATGTCGTGGAGGAAATTAAATGAAATCTAATTATTAAATTGCTTTATGGTACAAAAGTTGGGCTGCTAGACTATAATATTGACTTTTTCTAAATTTTTTGTATAAGTTGACTTTTTCCAAACTCTTGGTATAAATTGATTATTTTATTAAGATTCTAGTTGAACATAAAATGTGTTGGTTTTTTAGATAAATTATTAATAAAAAATAATCATATACTGAAACGGGTTGGATTTAGGTTGACATTAAAACTTTTGAGTTGGGTTCAAGTTGAAGCTTGTTAGGTTGAATACTTTTTGGTTAGGTTCGGATTGAGCAAAATTTTGTGATATTCTTATTTCAACCCGACACAAAACAACCCAATATGACACGATTGCCTCCCCTAATGAGGGTATAATGATTTTTTTGGTAATTAAAACTATCTTTTATGTTAATTGATAAACTAGTATCATAAACTACTTTAAGATCCCTTATGCTAACACTTTTACCTCCGTTGCACATGGATCTTGATAGCATCACCCCGTGGCCTGTGCTATGCCTGATATTGCAAATTTTCAAATTTTATTTCCAAAAAGTAACAAGAACAATGTATTGATTGACTACAATAGAGTAATTAGGAAGCCATATCCAATTTATATAATACTTTGCGAATGCTATTTATCATTTAAAAATAACAAATGTTGATAGATATAAATATATTACTACTAGACGACCCAACTAAACAGTCAAATTTAGGCATTATCAAAAAGAAATGGACCGAAAGTACTGCTAAATCCTATTCCATAAGCATCAGTAAGTGTAAGGAACATAAGCATCAAAAGGTATAATACATCACATATCTGAACATAATTGTCGATAGCTAGCTCCACACGCTCCATTGCAGAGTAGAACTCCAACTTATTCTAGTCATCATCATTCACTAAACTCAAGCTGACCCAACTACAAGAGGTCATGAAAGCATTCCACTTGGAATCTACCCCAAGGGCTTTCTTTGACCCATAAGTGAACAAACCTTTCCTATTACCAAAGCTATGAGTACTTGAGGGAAAAATTGATTGGCAAGACCCCTTCCTCTAAGGGATGACAATCTTTAGGTCACCTACCCTATTAGTAATCGTTCAATGCATAGAAGTAGAAGAGGGTGGCATAATTTAGAAGGTCTTCATGGAAACAACCCTTACAACAAGCTAGGGGAGTTATACGTGCCCTTCCATGATTCTAGCAAATGGAGCGAGCTTTCTCTTGAGAAGCCTTCTCTCTCTGACTCTGCATATGCATTAAAGTCCATATTCATTGTCGTAATGAAAAATAAAAGAATAAAGCTACAACATGACATGAGACCAAGTAAAGAAAACATATGTTCCAATACAAAAGGAATAAAGGAGGACAACAACAAAAATACTCAAGTACCAATTGAAAATAAATAAAAGATATCAAAAGTGCTTCAAACAACCCTAAGGACCTAAACTATTTTTGAATGTCATGGTGAGCCTATCGAAGATACATAATAGTGGAAGAGTTGCTCTACATAGTTGAAAAATTGCAACCACCATCCCTAGCATACAAAAACCTTTTTCTCCAAGGACCCTGAAAAGATGACACTCCTTCAAGGAACCTATAATCTAGCCTTGGCAAAAAATGAATATCACACCTAATCAGGAAGAGGGAATGAAAGCTATTCATAGAAATGGAAAGGCCCAGCAAAAGGAGACATTGTTGAAACCCTATAAAGTGCATGAAATTCAGAGAAAACTAACTTATGCACAACCTATAATTATTAATCACTTCAGATAACGAAGAATCCAAGGGAATCATAAACCATTATTGAAATAGCTAGTTAAAATGGTAAAGTACCCTTCAACTGGTGACAACATGCACTTCTCCCTTCAAAGAAAGTCTAAACTCATGCATCTTAAACAAATCTATCCTCTAATACAATAGTTAGAGATCATTAAGATCATCATATAATCCAAAACACTACCTCCACTTAAATCCCTTCCAAAAGCAAACACACTACTATACTTGTTGCTTCCCCATGGCAAGCAACCTCCATTGAGATCCCCACACTGGCCCAAAGGATGCAAAATTCAACTTAGACCTTGCTATCATAACTCTAACTATAAAATGTAAACATGCCCAAACTCTTCTATGACCAGACTTTGACCAACTACAAATGCTTCACGAGCAAGGGATCACCATCGCGCACCCAAACTCAAGTTGGTCGCATGTGCAAAAACTATGACCAACCTTAGGTCAATAACAATTGCTTGATCTGCTGCCACCTTGTAGCGCCACCCTCATTCGCTTTCTTATTCCATGATTTGCTCCTTCCCGTGAGCTACCTCTATAACTCACAATGTTTCCCCATAAAGTGTTTGTTTTTTGTAAGATCTACCTCAAAGAAAAGAAAGAAAATATGATAGTGCAAAGGAAAAGAAGGAGAAGGCTAAAGGAGAAAGAAAAAAATATCGTAACTTACCTTTGGATTCCATCAACTCTGATTTTTGAAGGAAGAAAACTTTGGAAATGAGTAAGACAAGGTTCAAGGCCCCAATATTCTTGGAATTCATACAAGAAATCAATAAGAAACACAAACAATTGGTAATTGGATATATAATAAAATTAACTTAAACTCGAATTTGTTCTTAAAAAATGGCTAAATGAAGTTAATAATAAACATTCAATGGATCTTTTTCTCCATTCTCAACTAGAATTTCTATTGGGGGTAAGGGAATTGTATGATATGACAAAATTATGAATAAATGGCAATTTAATAAAAGCATTGTTAAGAAGGTACAACTTAATATAATAGACCTTCACACATAAGAATACACTCATGAGGTAAATATGGGCTCAAACCTAAAACCCTAATTCAAAGCCCATAAATACCCCAAGGGTTGACTAAAGAAAGACATTTAATCACTTTTTAACTCGAGCTAATTCTCATAACCAAGTGCATTCCTCAATTAAGAACCCAAACTTGTCATGCTTGAGCACGAAATCTCAAGGAAATCCTTGAAGTAGAGTTGATCTCGCATCAACTATGTTGGAAGAAATAAAACAAAGAAAGAAATATGCTTAAATTGATATGGGAATACAGTGAGCATGGGCAATGCAAAAATGATATTTACAGAGAAGAGAAGATATTCTTTTAGATAATAAAATTTGAAATAGTCTGTACAAGATTTCCCAATTAAAAATCTATTTATAATACTAAATCTCAACAAACCACTTCCTAGAATATCTCTTCATCTCCTACTTAAAGCACAACTAGTAAAGATAAAGGACCCGCTAATCGACTATGAGAAATGCATCCGACTTAACTAGATAATTGACTAATAAAATAACTTAAACAAAGCAAACAAACCCAAGTAAACCACACATAAATGGCTTTGACCTGGTAATCAAATAAACTTCCCATGACTCATGAGCAAACTCACGACACCAACAAAATCACAAACCTAATTTACTTGCACTAATATTTAACACTCCCCCTCAGTGCAAGCTTCCAATCAGCGACACCTAGAGCATTCCTAAAAAATTCAAACTTAGTCTTCACCAAAGCTTTAATAAATATATCAACTACTTAATTGTTAGTATGGACTCCTTGCAGCTCAATCTCTTAATTTAATACCTTCTCCCAGATATAATGAAACTTTACTTCAATTTGTTTTATTTTTCCATGAAAAAACATGATTTGATGTAAGCCTAATTGCACTTTCATTGTCACATTTAATTTGCACGGTATAATGAACTTTGCACAGCATATCTCCAATCAAGTACTTCAACCAAGTGCATTCTTGTGCAGCCATAAATGCTACCACATATTCAGCTTTAGTGCTAGACAAAGTAATAATAGGTTGCTTCTTACTAAACCTAGAAACCATAGTTGAACCAGTGCTAAAACAATAGCCTACAGTTGAGTGACAATTATTCACATCTCTAACCCAATATTTTATATACCACAAAATTCTTTTTGCTATATCCAAATGAGGAGCTCTAAGATTTTGCATAAACTGTGAAACAAAACTAATAGCATATGAAATTTCAAGCCCTGTGATGATTAAATAAATCAAGCTTCCAACAAATTGTCGAAACTTTTTGGTGTCTTTCAATAGATTCTCTTTATCTTTCTTCAACTTGAGATTTGGCTTCATTGGAGTAGCCATTTCTTGTGACTCTCCCACACTAAAATGCTCCAAAAGGCCCTTTGCATATCTCTTTTGAGAAACAAAATATCCTTGGTCAGATTTTTCCATTTCTAGACTAAGAAAGCATCTAATCTCCCCAAAACTTTTCATCTCAAAACACACAAATAAACCATTTTGCAAGTGAGAAATTGCTACTTTCATCATATCTCGTTATTATCACATCATCAACATATAATAATACCAGCATATGCATTTGTTTCTAATTTAACAAACAAACTAAAATCTGAATCAAAAACCTTGAAACCACAAAAGATGAGATATTGAGCAACTTTACCATACCTAGCACATGGTGCTTGCTTTAGGCCATAAAGAGTTTTCTTCAATTAGCAAACATGTTATGGAAATTTCTTAGAGACAAAACCTTGAGGTTGCTCCATAAATACTTCACTATCTAGTTCTCCATAAAGAAATGCATTCTTTACATCAAGCTGCCTCAACTTCCAATTTTAAAAGCAGTAAACGCAAACATTGATCTCATCGTCACCATCTTTGCTAAAAGGCTAAAAGTTTCCTCATAATGTAGTACATAACTTTGAGAGAAACCACAGGCAACTAAGCTAGCTTTGAACCTATCAATTTTTCCATCTGACTTTCTCTTCACTCGATAAACCCATTTACAAGTGACCAATACACAATTTTCTGGTTTAGGCACCAATTCCTATGTCTCATTTTTGTCTGAAGCTTGAATCTCCTATTGCATTGCTTTTTCCCACTCTGGATAGCCTTTGGCATCTTCATAACTTGCTAGTTCTTCTACACTTAAAGCTTATGCAAAGAAACATGAGGTAACTATGGAATTGTTAAGTTGTACCTTATAATCTTTAAGATATTTGGCTGTCTTTTCTCCCTTGTAGACCTCCTTACTACTTGTTGCTCACTATCTTCACATCTTTGAATATTTTACCTTGGGGTTAGAGAGTCATCTTCCATTTCCTCATTGTTTGATACTTCCAAATTTAATTCAAGAAATAGCTAGTCCAAGTTTTTACCTTCAAGAACAAGACCTTCTATTGCAGGCTTTTGAATAGAAAATAGAGATGAGACTTTATCAAACACCACATCTCTAGAAGCAGTAAACTTCTTTGTATTTGGGTCCGTACACCTTTATCTCTTCCTACAGTAGTCATAGTCGACAAATACACATTTCTTTGCTTTGTGTTCAAGTTTGGTTCTATGATTTAGGAACATGAACATAACAAATAAAACTAAACACCTAAAAATAATTAACATTTGGCTTTCACCATATAAAATCTCAAAAGGAGATTTTTGTGTATCTAGCTATGGAGGTAATCTATTTGTCATATGGCATGCATATTGAATAGCTTCTACCCAAAACTCCTAAGGACTATTCTTGCCATGTAGTCATGAAAGACACACTGAAGCAAGATGACCAAATTTCCTTTCTGCAATCCCTTTTGTTGTGGGGGTGTCCAGATAAGTCATTTAGCGAAGAATACCACTGTTATCACAAAATGAAAGAAATCATCTAACATAAATTTTCTGCCATTGTCACTCCATAAGCACTTTATTTTCTTCCCAAAGTCCTTTTCAACAGCTGCCTTGAACTCCATAAACTTGAGCAAAGCTTCACTCTTCTCTTTCAAAAATTTCACCCAAGTAAACCTTTAATGGTCACCTACTAACACCATAACATATCAAAATCCACCATAGATTAATGTTTTTGTTGGTCCTATTAATTAATGTGAACCAACTTGAACATTGTGGACTTTCAATTTGTTGAACTTTTGAAAAGAAGATGGTGTGATTTGCCATACTGACAACCTTGACAAATCACATCTTCACATACATTCTTCAAGGTTAGTATACCATCTATCAACCTTTTGGAAGAAATCTGCTGCAACATTTGATAGCCCACATGACCCAACCAAGTATGCTAAATTAAGGCACTATGAGTTTGGCTTGTTTTCTTCACGTAAGCTTCACTTACAGCTAAAACAAACAATGACCCTTTCTTTTCACCGGTTAGGACAACATACATCAATAGAAATATTTTTGATATTTTCAAGTACCTTCACATCATTTGGACCAAACAAGACATACTTTCCAGAATTAGTAATTTAAGGAATTGAAACTAGATTCTTCTTCAATCTTGGAACATGGTTAACATCTTTTAGCATGACACTTCTAGCTTTTGAGTCATCAACACCAATCAACACATCACCTTCTTTTGCTACTGAATAAATTGAGTCATCAGCAATAACAATAACTCTCTCTCCATTGTGTTGATGCTTTTGTAAAAATAGAGTCTCGTTTCCTATGACATGATGTGAGCATCCTAAATCAATGATCAACTCTTCTTTGTTCCTATTGTTGATAATGGCTATCATTTTGTAATAGCTTCAACAGTAAAACTATGCTCCCACTTGGGTTGATCATATTTTTCATTTGTACAAGCAATAATAACGTTTGAAATCTTTACACGACAGTTTTTCTTGTCTAGACATGTAATAGAATTTTTACCACCCTCTTTGTGTTGTCTCGTTTTTCTACACTTGAGTCTTCTTCCTTGCCCTTGTTTCCCGTCTATGCATTAATCTTCTAATTTAGCTTCCCTTTTGTGAAAAGAATAGCATGAGATTCTAAATTAATCTTGGCCACTTGTATTGCCAAAGCTTATTGATTAGAGAGTAAATTCTCTAATTTTTCTATGGAAGGTTAGTTTGCCCACCCTTGAATTGAAGTAATAAAAGCCCCACACTCTTTCAATCCATGAACAAGATAGTGATGCAAACGTCCTTCACTAATCTTCTACTTCTCATCTATTTCTAAAATTTCAACACAAATATTTTTTACTCGTAAAAAATATTCAAGGATAGACATATTATCTTGTTTCAACATTGCCAACTCATTCTCCAAAAGTTGCAATCTTGTTGTACTATTCTTGGTGAACAGCTTCTCAAGTGTCTCCCACACTTGCCTTGAAGAGCTAACATCACGAACATGATCAATGAACTCTTTGCTAATTGAAATCCTCAAAGCAAATAGAGACTTACCATATTTAATCTTCCATTTCTATCATGGTGCAGCAATCTCAAAAGTGTCCGTGGGAATTTCTAAATCAGCACTAGCAACCAATTCCCACGAGTCTCAACCTTGAAGATAAGCCTCCATACACATTCTCCAATACTTGTAGTTGTCACCTAGAAGTTCGCCATCCCATTTTGAGTATTTCCCCCATTTGCTACCTCCATTGTTGCAAACAATAAACCTTTCTTGCTCTCTCAAACTCCCAAAATTACCAGTTGAAGTTTGAACAAAACTAGGCCTCAAACAAACCTAGCTCTAATGCCATAAAACAAAGAAAGAAAGATATAATACTTGATTTGGGAATACAGTGACGATAGGTAAAGCAACAATAAGATGTGTGGAGAAGAGAAGATATTCTTTTGGATAATAAAATTTGAACTATTCAGTACAAGATTTCCCAATTACAATTCTATTTATAATACTAAATCTCAACAAACCACTGCCTATAATATCTCTACATCTCCCACTTAAAGCACAACTAATAAAGATAATGGACACATTAACCCACCATGAGAAATACATTTTACTTAATTAGGTAATTAACTAATAAAATAACTTAAACAAAACAAACAAACCCAAGCAAGCCTTACATAAATAACTTTGACTTGGTAATCAAGTAAACTTCCTAGTAACTCATGAGCAAACTCACAACACCAACAAAATCATGAACCCAATTTATTTGTACTAATTTTTAACAAGGTTGGGAGTGGGGAGTTGAGGTTTATTTATTGTATATATATATGTTATATTATATATAGATAAGTATGTACTATACATGTATATTTATGTATATATGTATATATGGATATAATAATATACTTATGTGTATGTATGAATACATATATTTTTCAATACATATTTTTACAGAAGTTTTGTGTCATTTCATTTTTTGCCTTTTTTTTGGTTTTGTTATTTGTTTCAATTATGGAGTGTTTGGTTTCATTTTGCGGACTCATTTTTAGTTTCAACCATTTCCAAAAATTGGAAAGGTAATTATAATTTTGAATTGGAAATGAAAATGTGTTTGGATGAATTGTTGAAAAGTAATGATTAGAGTAGGTATAGGATTGAAAACGGAGTTGATTTATCATTTTTTTATGTTTAAAAAAATTATTCTTTTTTAAAACTATATGTATATTTTGTTAATTTTAAAGTGACAATGAGGACTTTATGTCAAATAAAATTTGAATTTAATTGATGTAATAATAGGATAATAGGGTATGTTTTAAAAAAAATTTAAAAATTAGGAATATTTTAAGTGAAAATAGGAAGAAAGTGATAGTTTTTATTTTTTATTTTCGGTGGAAAATAAAAATGGGTATTGAAAATGAAACTAAACACCCATTTAGAGTTATTTTGGACATTTAACATATTTCATCAATTTTAGAGATGGGTTGTTAGGTTGGAGGAGATATTTCTAATTACAAATTATTTTTAGGTTTTCTATAGATGGTCGAAACTTTAGGTGGATTTAGGTCATTAACATGAAAAATATACAATTTTTTATTTTGTTACCAACACTATGGTTTTTGAGTTAGAATTTTTTGAAAGACCACACTCAAAAAGCCCTTCAAACCCAAAATGTGAGATTGTTATGAATGAAAAACTACAATTCTGTCCCTAAATCAACCTAAAAATATATAGAAAATGGATGTGCATAATGGCTAATACTGCTCCTTGTTTATTGGTGTGCTTAAAAGCAGAAAAAAAGAGGATTGAAGATGAATGGACACCAAAAGAGCCCTGCTTTAGCTTTTAGATATAGAAGAGAAGAATCATTGAGAACAAGGCTTTGGAGATGGCACCCTATTTTCTGTCCACAAAATAAATAGAGATGAATATTTCATGAAAGCTCTGTGTCTAATTCAAGAGACAAAATAATTTTCTTTTCTAAATTTAGAAACAGATGAAGTCCATCTCTAAATGTCTCTAATATTTAATATTTTTAGCAAAAAACTATCTCCAATTTTGTAAGTTTTTTGCATTTAATTTTTTTGCTAAATTCATAAATATTTCAAAATAATCCATATCTAATTTTGTTTGAAAATCCATCCCAAAATCTAAATTCTAATTTGATAATCAATAATTCATTGTTTATATTTGTTTTTATATTATCTCTATTTGATTCTCTAATTTTATCTTTCAATTCCTTGACTTGCAGCTCCAATTCAGTCTCTAAACCCATCTCTAATCAATTTCCAAACTCATTTATAATCCGCACTTTTCTTTAAGTCCAAATTGATGGCCTATTTATGTAACTTCAACTGAATAACATTTGACTTCTAAATTGATATCGCTAACCATCCACAAACAACAGAATTTATTGAACTTGTTGACAATAATATAAACGCATTTATCCAACATCATCTTAGAAATCAAATAAATAATTCGTGTAAATAAATTTTTTGAATTCTGTATAGAACACGGATTTGATGTTGTTGTGTGCATGTTATTATCTCTAAATGCATCTTGCAAGCCTTAGGTATGGTATCTTCTTTAAGTTTTTTGATAGGTCATGATTTGTTTGTGGTGTAAATAGCTTGCTCAACATTGAAATTTATTAGAATCTCTTCTCTTATGTGTTTTGATTATGCCTATTTTGCTCAAATTATCTCATTAAATCTGTTAATGAAGTTGCCTGATTTGTATCTTCAAATAAAGGAAAGTAGCCATTAGAAAGTTGACATAGAACTTATCTTGATTATGCAGATCCTGATTAAGGGAAGTTACCATTGGAGAGTTAATAGCTTGCAGCAAAAGTCCAGCATCAATCTAAGCAACATTTATTTGGCAAGAGTTTAGTCTATTTAATATAAGGGCTTGCTACACTAAAAGATGTATAGTGCATTTGCTCAATAGGCCTTTCTAATATATTAGCTCTATCACAATTATTCTTTCTATTACTCTAGACTAGCTAAGTTGATTATTGTTGCTAGCAAGGTGTTGAGGGATCGATCTTGATTATTGTACCTTTGTACTAATCTTTACTTTGAGTAAAGTACAGGTTTAAAATTCTAAGTCTTGTGGTTTAGATAGTGGATGTAGGCTTGTCAAACTACTATAAATCACTTGTTTCACTTATTTTATCTCTCTCATTTTTTGTTATCATTGAAACTTCAGTTGTATCTGGAAGTTCCAATTTTATCATATTTTTGAAATATCTTCAATCAATTATTAGACTCCTTTGAGTCATTTCTCCCTTTTAGGATTAAATATTCTATCAATTGGTAATAGAGCCTAGGGCTCACATCTATAAGTTCAACAAACTTAAGTTAAAAGATCCTAATGGCTTCTTCTAGCTTTAATGTGTATACAAAAGGTCAATTCTATACTCGTCCTCCTTTATTTGACAGGACCAACTATTCAGCATGGAAGAATAGGATTGAGGAGTTCTTCATTGCCCTAGATTACGATCTATGGAGTATCATCACTGATGGACCTATAATTCCGACTCTTCAACTGGCAAACTGAAACTTACCGCTAAGGATAAGAAGATGCTCTCAATAAATACAAAAGCAAAAAATATCCATTCCTATGCTTTGGTCAAAGAAGAGTACAGTCGAGTTAACATATGTACTTCTGCAAAAGATATGTGGAACATGCTCCAAGTTACCTATGAAGGAACCTCTTAGGTAAAATTAAAGCTAATTGCTTTGATTACTCACTAATTTGAGATATTTTCTATGAAAACAGATGAAACAATCAGCTAAATGTATGCACGCTTCATGGAAATAATGAATCTTAGGTTTGCATTGGGGAAAATAGTGTCTGAAAGTGAATAAATACAAAAGATCCTAAGATCCTTGCCCAAGGAATAAACACTTAAGATCACTGCAATTCATGCGGCTAAAAATCTTGAAAAAATGACCATAGGAGAACTAATTGGCTCGCTCACCTCTCACGAGATGACTTTTCTTAGTAAAGAAGAAATTTTTGATAGCAAACTTAAGAAAAATATTGCTTTCAATGCAAAACAAGGAGATTGGAACAAGGATCCTAATGATTTAGAAAAATAATCAATCAATGAATTAAGAAATAGCAATGATCACTGGGCAATTGTGACAACTTACCTAGGCTAGAAATCATTTCAAAAAATACTCCAAACAAAATTCCAAAAGAAATAATGGAGAATTTTAAAGAAGTGAGCAAATTATATGCCATGAGTGCCATGAAATTGAGCATAAAAGGCCCGATTGTCCAGAACTAAAAAAGAGTCCAAAATTTGAGAGATATTTCAATGGAGAATTTCAAAGAAGTGAGCAAATTATATGCCATGAGTGCCATGAAGTTGGACATAAAAGGTCCGATTGTCCAGAAGTAAAAAAGAGTTCAAAAGTGGAGAGATATTTCAAACAAAAAGAAATGACCATTACCTAGGATGATTTAGATTTAGACCAATTTAACAATTAAGATAACTATCTCATGGCAGATTGACAGGTAACTTTACAATCTGAATTAAGTTTCACAAGTTTTGAATGTGATCATGATTTTGATAAAGATCTTGATATTCACATAGAATGCCATAACCAACTCCCTGAACTTCATATATTAGTAAATTTTCTTAAAGAACAACTAGAGATTACTCTCAATGAAAAGGAAGAATTAGTCCATTACTATGAATCATAAAGAAGAGTTCGGAAAAAAGAAATAAACTAGTTGAGAAAAACCAATATCTAGAAAAAGAAATTCAAAATCTACTAGATACTAACTATAATTTGAAAAAAAAATACTTAAAGGAAAGAACAAAATAGAGTTTAGATATAAAGAAACAAAATTTGATAAGAAGACATGTCATTACTGCTCCAAAATTGGTCATTTAGCCTATAAATGTCCTATAAAAAAGAGAAATTAGACTTAAATATGTGTGAGTACCAAAATCTAACATTTCAAGACCTAACAAAAAGTGGTTACCTAAAAACATAAATTTGTGGGTAACAAAATCTAACATTTCAAGACCTAACAAACAATGGGTACCTAAAAATATAAATTCTTGTGTTGTAGGAACCAGTCAAGAAAGTAGCCCAAAGGAACCTATGGTATCTAGACAGTGGATGTTCCAAACACATAACAGGAAATAAACTATTCGTTTCTGAGCTAAAAAAGTACAATGGAAGAAATGTGATGTTCACAGACAATACAAAAGGTAATATCATTAGCAAATGAATAGTAGGAAACAAGAATGGAAACTCCATTGAAATATTTGGTTGGTAGATGGGTAGAAACATAATCTACTTAACATAAGTCAACTATGCGACAAGGGATACAAAGTGTATTTTCAACCTTCTCAATGTGTGGTAATTAAGCATGAGAAAACTATTTTCACTGCTGTTAGAAAAAGGAACATCTACTGCATAAATTTAGAAGATCTATTTAAACAAAATGTTGAATGTCTAGTTGCCACTAATGAATCTTGCTGGACATGGCATAGACATCTAGGTCATACAAACATGAAACTTCCAAACCACTTAGTCAAAAGGAATTTGGTCAAAGGCATTCCCAAAGTCCATTTCACAAAAAATAAAATCTGTGATGCATGCATGAAAGGCAAACAAATAAAAACATCCTTTTAACCAATAAATAACATTGCATTTTCCAAACCTCTAGAACTTCTCCATCATGATCTGTTTGAACCTATGAAAACACAATCACTCGGAGAAAATAGATGTGTGTTTGTAATAGTAGATGATTTCACTCACTTTACTTTGGTAAGATTCCTCTCACATAAAAACAAAGCCCTAAGTCACTTCATCACCCTTACAAAAAATTTTCAGAATAAAAAGGGATACATGATTAAAACAATCAAAAGTGATCTTGAAATGGAATTTGATGACCATAGTTTTAACATTTTTTGTAAAGAATTTGGTTACACTCACAAATTTTATGCTTCAAAATCACCCCAAACAAAATGGAATAGTTGAAAGAAAGAACATATCTCAAAAGAAATGGCTGGAAAAATACTGAATGAGTACAATATACCAAAGTTCCTTTAGCCAAAAGTTGTAAGTATAGCTTACTATATTATCAACAGAGTCTTCTTAAGACCCTTCATAAAAAAACCTCCTTACAAACTATAGAAAGGTAAGATACTTAATATCTCTTATTTTCGTGCATTTGGGTGTAAATGTCATATTTTAAATAATAGGGAACATCTTACAAAGTTTAATTCCAAATTTGATGAAGGCATTTTTGTAGGTTACTCAACAAATAGTAAAGCGTATAAAGTTTTTAACAAAAAAGAAAGAAAGAAAGAGGATAATATAAGAATCTAAACATGTGGTATTTGATGAAACTAACCCTTTTTAGGTGAAAGACACATTGAGCATAGAAACTACAGGTTTTGACCAGGTTGTAGAGGCACTAAATCAAGAAAAAAAAAATAGATTTGGGCATAAACTAAGATTACTATTGAACCGATCTTTAACATTAGCAGAACTTCTGAAGAAGATAAAAGAGAACAAGTTCAAAAATTCAAACATGCTTCAAGTCATCCAACAAATAATATCATTAGAGATTCGGCCGCTAGAATAACTACAAGGTCCAAGTCCAAAAACAATGATTCCCAATACTCTGACCATGTGTTTTTATCCTATGCAGAACCTAGCAACATAAATAAAGCTTTAAATGACGAATCTTAGGCTAGTGCCATGAAAGAAAAGCTTCATCAGTTTGAGAAAAATTAGGATGGAAGATTATAAAGAATCCAGTGTTCCTATGGCATCTACCACTAAGCTGGAACTTGATTTTGAAAGAAAAAGTATTGATGAATTAATGTACTGAGGAATGATTAGAAGCCTACTATATCAAACTTCTAGTCGACCAGATATACTATTCGCAACCAGTCTCTATGCACAGTTTCAAGGACAGCCCAAAGAATATCATTTTAAGGTAGTTAAATGAATTCTTTGTTATCTCAAAGGAATATTCAGCACTGGTATATAGTATCCTTGTTCTAAAACCTTTAATTTGGTTGGTTTTTCCTGATATTGACTATACATGATGTAAGATTGATCAAAAAATTACATCTGGAGCTAGCCAACTACTTAAAACATGCCTTGTAAGTTGGTGTAGCAAAAAAACAAGGTATAGTAGCCATGTCAACTACTAAAGCTAAATACACGGCATTACGTAATTGCAGCTCATAGGTATTGTGGATAAAACAAACCCTTAGTGATTTTAGATTAAATGTTTCTTGCTTTCCCATTCATTGTGACAATACAAGCGCCATTAACATAATAAAGAATCTAGTATATCCCTCATGCACAAAGCATATAGAAATTAAGCATCACTTTATAAAAGAGCATGCTCAAAAAGGTGATGTGTGTATAAATTTTGTTGAATCGAAAAAACAATTTTCAAACATCTTCACCAAACCCTTTCCTAAGGATAGATTCTACTTTCTTAAAAATAAACTAGGAATAACCTTATTTACTATCTAGATACTTGCATAACATTGGCAAGTACATCTTATTAAGGTAATATTTGGTTTCCTTCCTTCTCTGTTATGATTCCATTAATTACTAAATTTAAATTTCAAAATTATTTAATGCACGCCTTAGAAACCACCCACTTCTATCTAGCTTTCTCCTCTTCCTCGTTTCAATCAAACTCACTTCAAACCTTCCCATTATGCTATTATTCCTTCTACTCCATAACGAACAACTTTTCATCACACTAGTAAAAAACCTATTTATGTTGCTATCGACTCTATTCTTGATACTCAATCGAATGTTTTTGGTGGATTTACTTCCAAACATACTCCTAAACCACCAAAAGTTCTAGTCGCTGATATCCTTTTCTCCATCCAAAACCTAGCTACCACTGTTGAAAAAGTTAGCAATCAACTTAATGAGTTCTCTAAATCTGTTAGGGATAACTTTCGTTGCTACAAGTACAAGATTGCTGATCTCACAGCCCTACTTTTTTATGATGGGGGGTTGCAATTTAATTTCTTCAATCATCATGACCCTACTGTCTCTTTTGAAGTTATGAATCATCGCAATAGTTAAAGTACTATCTTTTGATAAAAAAGTACTATTGACAAACTTTGAACTTGATGCTTGTATTTTCCATTCATATTATGGCATATTGTTTGGCTAAATTCTCTTTTGATTGCAACATGTGAGAACTCTTTTTAACAGGGGGAGAATCACTATGCTTATTTGTAGGGGGAGTACAGCAAAATTAGGCATCATCACAAAGGGAGAGATTGTTAGAATCTCTTCTTTGATGTGTTTTGATTATGCCTATTTTGCTCAAATTATCTCATTAAATCCATTAATGAAATTGCTTGATTTGTATCTTCAAATAAAGGAAAGTAGTCATTAGAAAATTGGCATAGAACTTACCTTGATTATGCCGATCCTAATTAAAGGAAATTACCATTGGAGAGTTAATAGCTTGCAACAAAAGTCCAGCATCAATCTAAGCAACATTTATTTGGAAAGAGTTTAGTTAATTTAATATAAGGGCTTGTTGAACCGGAAGATGTACAAAGTGTTTGCTCAATAGGCCTTTTTAATATATTGGCTCTATCAAGATTATTCTCTCCTAAATTCTATTGTTCTAGACTAGTCGAGTTGATTATCGTTACTAGTAAGGTGTTAAGGGATCAATCTTGATTATTGTACCTTTGTACTAATCTTTACTTTGAGTAATGTGCCGGCGTAAAATCTTAAGTCTTGTGGCTTAGCTAGTGAATGTAGGCTTGCCAAACCACTATAAATCACTTATCTCACTTATTTTATCTCTCTCATTTTCCATTATCATTGGAACTTCAGTTGTATCTAAAAGTTCCAATTTGTCGTATTTTTGAAATATCTTCAGTCAATTATTAGACTCCTTTGAGTCATTTATCCCTTTTGGGATTATATATTCCATCAATTGAAATCCACTACAAAAATATAGTAAAAAATTAAGTTAAACATAGGCACTATAGTAATATTAATAGGAAAAATGTAATTTTCGCCCTCTAACTTTGGACTTTATTTTTTCTATCCTTTTTTAGTTAGAAATTTTATTTTAGTTCAAAGGCCAGTTAAAGTCTTGCAATTTTAGTCATTCAATATAAAATTGACGCACGTGAACCTAAAATGCGCCAAACTAGGCTAAAACTTTGGGGAAAAATTAACCACATATACCTATTGCCACAAACACACCAGTCAGTTGTCATGTCATCATAAACATCACACATTTGGCTTTTGGAGAAAAAAAATTGAAGGGCAATGTTGCAATGATTTATTTGTTGAGAGTAAAAAAATTTTTAAAAAAAAAAAGAAGAAGAAGAAAAATGTAAAATCCAAATTTCTCCCACTCTCACCTTAAAATATAATTTTAACTTATATTTCTATAATTATACTATTTAAAGTTATTTATAAATAACAAATAAATTAATTAAAAGTTTTTTTAAAAAAATACTCCACCCTCAAAAACCTTCCTCTCCTCCTTCAACTGTTGTCGCCATGCTAGGCGACCATGTGAACTTAGCTCATTACCACCTTGGCTGACACACAACCAATCGCTTGGCCAGTGCTAACAATGGCAACAAGCGGCATCCAATATATTTTTTTGGAAACCCCACCCTCAAATCCCCATCCCACCCTCCCATCCCCATTAATGGCCCATATTTCCTTCCCCCCTCAAGAAACCTCACCCTAAAACCCCCACCTCTTACCTGCCACCCTCATAGGCAATCGCTAAACCAGCACTCACTGGGGATGGCAGCCATCTATATCTTTTTTTTATTCAAAAAACTCCACACTCAAGCCCCCATCTCTCCCCTCTCATTCCCATGGTCGGCCACGTGGTCAATGCTTGTTGCACATGGCAAACATTTATATTTCATTTTTCTTTCAAAAACCTCCACACTTAAACCGCCACCCCCTCCCCATTCATTCCCATGGCTGGACTCCATGATTGGCCTAGCCATGGTGACCATCTAGCTAATGGCCGCCTAGGATGGGGTACAACCGCAAGAGCAAAATGAGGGGGAAAAATAGACATACAATGTGTATGTATTGTTACATACATCGTATACTTATATCATATATATCATATATTATATACTTACATTAATACAAAATATAATAAGTTTGTAATTTTATATAATAATTTTAAATATTTTTTTGTTGTTTATAATGAATTTTCCCTGTACTTTTGGTCTATGTGGTATGGTAAGTGGAATTTTTTAATGACATGGCATTCAAGTCTATATATTGTGATTCCCTCAATTTTCAATCCCATTGAGCCAATTTCGGGTCCATATGTGTTAATTTCACCTTGAAAGACTAAAATTACAAGAGTTTTATGGATCTCTAGACCAAAAAAAATTGAAATAAAAAGAAACCAAAAAATGCAAAGACCAAAGTTAGAAGTCTAAATTATATTTTTCTTGTAATATCAACCTATGAGATTCACAAAGTAGATTAGCAACGATGGATAAATATAAAAACATATAACAAATCTATGACACATGATACTGTGCCTAGTGAGTAATTATTTCTTTCACCTCAGGATATATGTTCTAGTAATTAAAATCATGTAATAAAATATGAAAAGTAGAGTTATAAATAGGTGTGGTGGGATCCAAATGCTCATAATATTTTGTTAGTTGATGTAAAAAGATGCTTAATGTAAATTACAACAATCTAATGAAACATTATGGAAAAAAAACTTAAAAAATCTAATGAAGTTGGATGTCTCATATGAAACATTATCATTCTATGATATAAATGAGAAATTTCTCTCAGCTTTGGGACCAATTCAAATGGGAGAATAAAAGAAAGCAAATGATTTACTTAACTATTGTGAACAAATAGATCATGTTCATCTCACACATTCCTAAAATTAGATATACCTTCAACATTAACAAATTCGTCAAAACTATTATGAGAACTTCACTGCACAAGCAAAATAATTTGGCAACAATTGTTGTACAAAAGGTCTCAGTAATTTCATTATTTGGGGAAACATGAAGCAGTAATAGGTGTTTTGAGGAAAAAAGTGGTGAGGCACTATCATCATTCTTTATATGGTGTTCATAAATAGGCAATCTTAAGTGTTCCATTCAAAGAGGTTGACAAATGACAAACATCAATCATCTAGAGACTAGAGAGAAATAGAAAGGGTGAAAATAGTGCCATCTTCTGGCATAAAAGCTTACCTAGAATAGGTACTTTGAATTATTTATTCCATTTTCTATTCCATCTCCTAAAAGGGTCAAATGTTGTCCAACTCTTATTTTTCTCATACATATAAAAATGAAGAAAGTTTTTGAAAATAAAAAGGAAAGAAAATAATTATATTGCCTCAACATGAATTAGGCATTTCTCCATGCATTTGAAAAATAATATGGTATGATGGTGTGTTGTTGCCAAGCTTTGATAAGAAAGGTATCATCTATTGCATATGATTTGCAAAATAGTAATCAAAATCTCATGTTTTTCAATTGAGCTCAAATTGTAAAAGACGTGCATTTCTAGTATCAACAAGAACAACGCAACATCAAAGTACAATGAAGTCTATGAGGCATAATGGCATAAACTATTACCAATATGAATTGTTTGCATGCTTGATTAACCCCACTTATTATTCATGTATACTCGCTTGAGTCCTCATTATATTCCTTCTTTATGACGAGGAAAAAGTTACCACTTAGCATTAAGCAAAAGAGACAGAAGTAGAGAGTAAGGCCAGTGTTTAAGTTTATCTTTTTAACGAATTATGTTAACATAAAAGCCTTTTGTCCTAAGACAAGGAGAAATATTGATGCTCACTGTTTGAAAAATTCTATTATGAAAAGAATAGATAGGTTCTCACCTCTAAGTGTATGTCCTTATGTACATACTTTAGACATATATATTCAAAGGTTGATAGATAAGACATATTAGAATAATTTTTGTGACAAAAAAAAAGCATCATATAAGACATATATATGAACTTCAGTAAAAGGAAATCATAATTAAACTTAAACAGAATGACTATTATATGTCAAAAATAAATTTATAATCATGAAAAACCATTAGATCATTTTAGACAAGATAAATAAGCATAGTTGCTCCACATATATTTTATTTATTGTAGGTATTTATTTCCTATATATATGTGTGTGTCTGTGTGCGTGCATGTGCATGTGTGCGTGACATATCACAAGAAAAAGATCAAATTTCTCATAAAAAAAAATAGGCAAAAAAGAGAAAAATAGAAAAGTGCCCAATTGGGTTCGAACCGATGACCTCTTGATTTGCAATCAAATGCTCTACCACTGAGCTATGGACCCTTGTTGTGGCACTAGCTTGTATTTTAAGATACATATCATATGAGAGTCTTAATAGAGAAAAAATAATCTTCTATAGCAACAAATTCCCTGTCAAATTTTTAAATGGCGCAAAAATAAAAGAAAATTTTGTGAGATGGACAAATAATGCAAAATGGCATGATATTAAGCCTACCATCAAAATAATAGTCTTTGAAGTAACATCTAGGTATTCATTCAAGTCAATTTTCTAAACATATTAAAGGACTTCTCTTGAATGATTATAATACAGAGACTCTGAGGCAGAACAAAGTCACTTAAACTCTAAATTGAGCTTTCTTCTTTTTTGTTAACCTATTCTCAATTGTACACTTCTCGTATGAAATAAAGCAATCATGGGTGAAAATCTAACTCAAAGAGAAATAGAAGAAAGCAAAAAGAATGGCCTTGTATTCCCTTAATTTCTCATCACCGAATTCTCTCCTTTTATCTGGCAACTATTCTATTTGCAGCCAAACACAAGTTATACTTTTCAAAATATTTGTAAATAGATAAAAAATATTCAAACTTTCTAGTTAAAAGTTTTGGACCATAATTTAAGTGCAAGTTCACAAGAAAATTGATCCTTAATTTGTAAAAACAAGTATTAAGATTCAAGTGTTCTACTAAACTAGGTGGCCAAGCATCATCTAAAGCTATTAAGACAATTAATAAAGCTCCATAAATCTAACAATCCAAGAGCACATCTATTTTCTCATAAAGTAACAAAACCAACGTAATCATTACTCTAAAGATAAATGGTACCACTAGAAATAACAGTTGTCACTGAACTTGAGCACATAGTAGAAAAAACTACAATAGGGAAAATCTTAGTGCATGTCAATATAAGCACACAAAAACTAAGTACAACAATTCAGCACATCATTTGCATTAGACATACCTTAGATTGAAAACAATTTTAGTCCTCAATAAGTAAGCAGACTTACATAATATTCTTTATCTTCCTCGTCTTTTGCCCAACTATTCAAAATAGTGTTAAAAGTCCCATTATGAAAAACTCAATCAATTCAACAAACAAAAGAATTTTTTGAGAATTTATTGTGCTCCAACTATTCAGCAATATAACCCTTCATAAGTTAACAAAAAACATATATGCTTCAACATTAGGGGATAGAATTAGTGCATTCATTTGGAATACCATCTATTTCACAACTAGCTCATCAATAAATAAGCTGATCGAGATTTAGATTTCAAAGACAGCAGCTCTAAACAAGAAAGAACGAGCAAGAAATGAAGAAATGCCTTCTCATAGATGGCTACAAAGGTATTGAGCTTTGAAGGGTTGAAGCTTCATTGTTGAGAAAAGTTGATGAGATGTTGAAAGAAAAGATGAAAGAAGCATGGAGACCAGACATGAGTGCGTCTGGAGGGTTGGGACTTTTTTCTTTTTTTTTTTTTTTGTTTGGGAGGGGGAGCAATTATGGACTTATGGTATTAATTTCAACTATTGGATTGCCAATTTAACAAATTCTGAGTATTGAGTAATATTAGATCTTACCCAAACATATTTTAGAAAATCATTAATTGAAAATTTTAACTAACTTTTTGTTAAATTTGTAGTTTGGGTAGTTTCATTTTCTAACTTTAAATATTGGGAAAATAGTATTCATATAAAATTTAAATAATAAAAGTATGGTTAATTTTTTATTCCTTAATTTTATTTTTATTTTAATAACTTAAAAACAATCAACTATCAAATTAAATTATAGTTGATATATAATTACTATAAAAGATAAACTAGATTGAATACTAAAATTTCTTATATAATGTTGCTACATACAAAAAATTTTCATAGAATTCATCTCTAAGTTGTATAATTAAACTTAAAATATTAAATTTTTCCCTAAATAACACAAAACAAGAGATATATTTTTCATTTAAAACCATATTTGACTTATACAATTAAATTTAAAATATTAAATTTGACTCTCATCTTTCTCTAAATCGTACAAATTAGAGATATATTTTTTCTGCTTAAATATGTCTAAGTTGCGTACATCTTTCAATCTTAGAAAATTAGAGTTGGAAAAAAGATATGATTTTTTCAAGTATGGTATTATCAGAACATTGATGGATGAGAATAGAGGCTTGTTGATCCTTTTTTGTTTAACTTTGAAGAAGCATATTTCTCATTTTGAGTCAATAATTCTTCGTTATTAGGTTTCTGAAACCATTTTTCTAATTTTCTATGCATCTTATGAGGCAAGTAAAATTTTCATTCGAAGAGACCAAGTTTTGTAATTTTCTTTTGTGAGATGGAGAAATTGGAAACGAAGAGATCTCTATGTTTTTTATTTTTTTTTCACCAGTCTCAACTTCAAGAATTTTTCTCTCTCCTCTTAAGAATTCTTTTGCAAGGCTAAGTGCGGTTCTTATACCACTTTGTTTGGAAGAAATATATAATAGAAGAGAATTTTGTAAACTGACCTAATTAAAAATGATATCTATAAAGGTTTATATAGGTACAAGAGGAGATCTTGACTTTAATTACATAAACCAAATTAACACTCTATTAATGAAAAACAATTCTAGATACATAAACAAGCTTGCCTAGCATTCTAAATCACATATGTATCTAGTCATATTCTAGCACATTTAGCCATCTAAAAGACGTGTTCAGACATATTTTTTTCTACTTAAATATCTAAACATAATCTTACTCTTAAAGATCTTGCCAATCCATTATACATACTAGTGATAGGTGTATATTTGATGCATGTGTATCTAAATATTAAAGCACAACCAATGTATACATATATAAAGTGCATGTATAAAAACTTTTTTTAAATTTTCATGTCGTAATAAATGCACATCTAATATCTAAAAATATAGTTAGTATTTTCAATTGGATATGAAACTCCACAAACCACCCTTCGTAAAATATCTTTTACTTATAGTGCAGAGTATGAAATGGTGGTAGTGCCATAGTGGGCTAATAGTATAATAAAGTAGTAATTGCTTATGTAGTTATAAAGATTTAAAATAAAAATTAAGGACGTTTTAGTCTCTTAACTTGAAAGCATACCACTAAAACCCTCAAATTTTATTGATTGTATAGAAAATTTTTATTTGATAAAGAAAAAGATATGAAAGAGGCAACTAGCATACCAACTCTATTGAATAGTAATCGTGGAGGCTCTTATTGTGAAATGTTTGGTATTACTTTATAATTATTATTCTATTGACGAATTAATTTTTTAGCCAATTGAAAAGTGATACTTGTAAAATAATATATTAGTTATTAATTTAAAATTTTCTATTTATGTATTGGAATTTATTAAATCTAATTCTAACAAATAAATAGTTAATTTTAATTAATACTATAATATTTATTTAATGAGCAAATCTAACATGAACAAGTGTCAAGGTGATGTATCACGGCTAATCAAATCAAGTCTTTTGTCCTAATTATCTTGGGCTAATAGGGTCATGACACAAGCCGTATCTATGTACCTAGATCAATTAAGTTAAGAATATTTGATATTATCTCTTAACATATGTATCAAAGAGATAATTATCAAAGAAATTTAGTCATTAGGAAGTCTCCTACTAAACACCTATAAATAAAAGAGTGTTTAGGGATACTCACAGATATTATCATGCTCACATATACACATATTCTCAATGCCAAGTTCCAAGTCTTCAAAGCTCAAGTCAAAGACTTAAGTCTCAAGCTTCAAGTTTCTACTATGACAATGTATTACTACCGTAAAGATTCTATACTTTTTCAAGGCATCAAATCATCAATTCCTTTAATCTTAGAGTCAAGGTTCGAGTTCAAAAAAATTCTATAGTGTCTTTTATCAAGTCAAGGGATGCTACACTTTATATCCAAGAACAAGTTTCAAACCCTTAGATCATATATTGGGAGAAGAATCAGGAGATTAGTTTTGTCAGGGATTTATCTTCTCTGATAAATTGTAATTCTCTTTTATTCTTTAATATAAATTCAATTTATCCATTAGTTTTCTTTATTCTATGATTTAACTTCGTGGATAACAAAATTTGTGTAAACAAATTTCCATCACACCCAGTAGGATCAATCCTACCCCCCATCTCTTTCTCCTGCTTGAATTTTGAATATATTTGCAACCATTCAATGGCACCTAAGATGAACTAACTTACTTTTCCAGAAAGATGTTGACCCTTCTACTGATGCTATCAATCAACCCATAATTGGGGGCAAGAATAATAATTTCACTCCATTTGATGATTCAAATTGTGGAAGTCCAAGGGAGACAAATCCCAAGATATTACCTTTTGCTAAGCTATCAACTACAATGATTGGAGCGACAACAATAGATGAACAACTTGCCCAGATGGCTCAAGCTTTATCTAACCTCCAAAAAATTGTAAAAGAGAAAGATCTACAAATTACACAACTCATGAAAAAGAAAGAACACTCCCATCTTGGAGGATTTAGCTACAACAATCAATCTTCCCTTGGCCATGCTGTGATAGGGAAACAAGTTGAGGAGATGTCTTACAAGCAAGAAACTGATCGAAAGGTCAATCATTCTGTAACTTCTATTGCTACATTGCCTATTCAATAATTACATGACATGATCACCAATACTATTAGAGCTCAATATGGCATACCTTCTCAAAGTTCTATTGTGAATTCAAAGTCCTATACAAAGAGGATCGACTCATTGAGGATGTTAATAAGATATCAACTACCAAAATTCCAACAGTTTGATAGAAAGGGAAATCCAAAACAACATGCAGCTCATTTCATAGAGATATACAATAATACAGGGACCTATGGCGATATTTTTGTGAAATAATTTGTGCATTTATCACAAGAAAATACCTCTGATTGGTACATTGAATTAGAGCCTAAATTCATTAATAGTTGGGATTAAATGGAAATGGAATCTTTTAATTGCTTCTATTATATATGTTGAACTATGAGCCTGATCGAATTTACCAATACAAGATAATGAATTTACCAATGCAAAATAGTGGAAGGACAAGTCAATGGTAGACTGCATCAACCGTTAGTGTGCATTAAGTTTGAACTATAGGGATAGACTCTCAGAGACATCTATAGTAGAAATGCATATTCAAAGTATGCAATGGGGACTTCTCTACATTCTTCAAATAATCAAGCCTCGCACTTTTGAGGAATTGGCTACTCATGCCGACAACATGGAGCTTAGTATTGCTAATCATGGAGTTAGAATTCTTGTTGAAGACCAAAAAAAGGAAAATAAAGATAAAAAGAAAAGTGAAAAATATGCCAAAGTTGCTACTAAAGAATTTACAGCAATCAAGACAGCTTCCATCAAAATTCCTCAAGCGATAAAAATGTTACTTGAAAAATTGGAGATTAATGCATCGCAACAAGTAAGAAAACACTAAAAGAAAATGTTTTGAACATCTTTGGTGAATCATTGGCTAGGAAATTAATTAAACTACTAGAATCAAAATACCTTAAAAAAGCTGGAAGAGTGGATGATCCAAATATTGTAAGTATCATTAGGTTGTTGGTCATTCAATAAAAAAATATTTCATCTTCAAAGATAAAGTCATGGCATTGGCAAGAGATAGAAAGATAATTCTTGACACAAAAGATGCTACGGTCAAATCTTGCTAGCACTATAACAGTAGCAGATGCTACATTTGTTATGCAAAGCAAAGACAATATCTTTTCCTCATCTACGCTCATGAGGGCATCAACAATGCTTCGATTTAGGAGTTTAGATCTAGTGCTAGTTAAGACTCAATTTGTTGATGAAGTGACTGAGTTGAAAATAAATTCTACTATTGAAACTGAAGACAACATTTAATGGATTCTTATGATGCGCCGATAAAGGAAAAGATAATGTGTTAATCAATCTCGTTCATTAGCATTAAAGATCTTGCATATGGCTAGACACCCTCAACCAAGGATGATTAAAAGTCTAAATGATACAAATGGTAAGTTGGAGATTTCATCAGCAGGTTACAAAAGGAGTTTAAGTGACTTTGAAAGGTTATTTTCCAATAAGATTATTTGATCAAAGAGTTGAAACAGTGCATGCTATATCTTGTGAAACTGAAGAGCAACACTCTATTTCCTATTGTACCACTATTACTTTTACAAACAAGGACTTGCTGTTAGGGTCAAAACCTCACAATATGCCACTTGTTGTTTCAAGGTTCACGCAAGAGCAGAAGGTTAACTGCATACTCATTGCTGGAGGATCTGCCATCAATATAATGCCAAAATCCACCATAAAGAATGTGGGAATTTTTATTGAAGATCTCTCACGCAACCATCTAACTATTCAAAGTTTCAATCAAGGAGGCCATGAACTGTTGGTATGATTTTTTTGGATCTCACAATTAGGGAGTTGGAAACAAATACTTTATTTCATGTCATTGATACAAGAACTTTCCACCATTTACTTTTAGGATGACTGTGGCTTTATGATAATGGGATGATACATTCCACTCTTCATCAATGCTTCAAGTATACAAAAAATAGAGAAGTTATGAAAGTTGACGCAAATGTAAAGCCATTTACTAAAGTAGAATCATATTTTGCTTATGCTAAACTTTATCTAAATCCCAACTCAATATATAAAATGCAACCTACAAAGGCTCCAGGCAACTATCTCATTGAAGGGAGACAAGATTGCTCTAAAAATTTGCAAAAATTGAAAATTATTAAGGTGTCAACAAACAAAAAATATGAGTCTAGTAATGAGTCCAACTCACCAATCTTTCGATATACACCACAGTCATATCAAGAGAAAAGGTAAATTCCACTTGGAGCATGCATTAAGCTAAATGTTGCTACTCGAAGCTAGTTAAAAATAGTGGAGCTGAATGACTGCCAAACTTTGAGGAAAGAGTTGATCATGCCTATTGTTAGCACAAGCTCGTCAACTTATAATAGACCATCTATTGTAAGGGTTTCTCACAAAGAATTCAAGAGGACATTTAATCCTAATGCATACAAGTTACCTGAAAAATCTGGTTATGACTTTGCTAATCCACTTAATATAAATGAGCTCAAACTTGAGCTAATTGGAGAAAATGTTCACCAACTCAATGAAGCATAATAGAAACTAAGGAGACAAGTATTTTATGTTGAACAGTCAAGGATTAGCTTAGGATTTAAACTTGTAGAAGTAGTTAGGATATGTGTGACAAAGAAGGATAAGTGCGCTAATGTCCAATATATTTCTTGGAAAGATCATGTAAAGTAAGAAGAGCAAGAGCAGAATAATCATCGAGTTTTTGTATTTGATTGGCTCTATGCTCTAACTACTCATCCTTCTATCTTTAAAAGACTCAGTGCTAAAAATCAAAGAAAGCTTAATACAAATCCACATCTAAGAAATTTTGTGTTCAACTAACTCAAAAATAATGCTGCAATAAAAGCAAGAAAAAGGAATGTCGACAACAAGATTGATATGCTAGAGTTAAAAAATAAAGGTTAGATTCTTCACTTATCTCAATTGAATAGAGCCAAATTTGCAATCCTAGTCATCAATATAGACAAATGTGTGAAGACAAATTAGTATATCATAAAACATTCATGTAGAGCGAATGGGGTAAATGAAGATGAAACATAAGTCACTATTTGCCTTAAAGAAGAGTTAAATCCTGCATCACATGATCTGTGTCTTCAAGAATTTAATAGATTGGTGGCAAATGGTTTCATACAAGCCATAAACTAGCCAACATGGATAATGGTGTTGCCCTATTTTTAAAAGCAAATAGAGCATTGAAGTGGAGTATTACATTCCAAAGATTGAGAGTTATTGAGATTGAGTAGTTATCTAGTGAAGAAAATAATAAGTTACACATATATAATCATGTCACTATTGATGAAGTGCATGATTCAAAAAATTTTGAAGATGAATTCCCAAAAGCTCTTCCACAACTTGAAAATGGTAAACAGGCAACTGTTGATGAACTCAAAGAGTTGAATCTTAGCACGATAGAAAAGCCATGTCCTATATTTGTTAGAAAACTTCTAAATCCTAAAGAAGAGAAACAATATTTCAAAATCTCAAGAAAATATAAGGATGTCTTTGCTTGGACATATAAAGAAATGCCAAAGTTAAACCATAAATTGCAATTCATCACTTTGAGATAAAGCATGAATTGCACCTAGTAAAATAGTCACAACGAGTGCTCTGCACAGAGCTCATCCCTCTTATTAATGCTAAAGTTAATAACCTTATTGATACAGGATTTATCATAGAATTTAAATATCTGACTTGGATCTCTAGCATTATACCAATCAAGAAGAAGAATGGTCAGATATGCATTTATGTTAATTTTTAAGATCTGAACAAGGCATGTCCAAAGGATGATTTTTCACTACCTATTATCGAGCTCATGGTTGACACAACCACTAGACACAAAGCTTTATCTTTCATGAATAGATCCTCTAGGTACAATCAATTCAGAATGTCACCACAAGATGAAAAGTGTATAGTTTTTTGCACTCAAAAGGGCATTTATTATTACAAGGTAATGCCTTTTAGATTGAAAAATGCAGGTGCAACTTATCAACACGTTATGCAGAATATTTTCAATGATATGCTATATATAAGGATAAAGTGTTACATTGATGATCTAGCAATCAAGACTAAGAAAAAAGAGAATCACTTGGAAGATCTCTATGTGGTATTTGATCGACTAAGGAAATATAACTTGAAGATAAACTCGCTCAAGTTGTTTTTTGTGTCACATCTAGAAAGTTCTTTAGCTTAATAGTTCACCATCGTAGAATTAAAGTTGATCATACTAAAATCAATGCTATCCAAAAGATGACACCACCAAGAAATCTTAAAGAATTATGCAGTTTATAAGGTAATCTTACATTCATAAGATGGTTCATATCAAATTTAGCAATAAGATGCCAATCATTTAACCATCTAATGAAGAAAAATGCTCCTTTCATATGGGATAAAGGGTGTGGGAACCATTGATATTATGCATTGTAGCACAGAAACAGTCAATTGGTACTCTCATGACTCAAGAAAATGATGAAGGAAAGGAGGAAGCTTTATATTATCTAAGTAGAGCCTTAACTGAAAATGAGTTGAAATACTCCCCTATTGAGAAGATTTACCTTGCCTTATTTTATGCAATCAGAAAGTTGAAGCATTATTTTGAGACATATTCCATCACTCATCTCATGTGCTGATCTTGTCAAGTTTGTGATGTCAAGACCAATATTTTCAAAACGATTAGCTAAGTAGTCCATCGTATTGAATCTGTATGAGATCACATATGTACCTTAAAAAGCTATTTAGGACAAGCTCTTGCTAGTTTCCTAACTGATCACTCCATTCCTACAAACTAAAAACTATCTGATAAATTACCAGATAAAAATGCCATTTTCATTAGGATCTTGCTAGCATGGACAACGTTATTTGATGGAATAGCTTGATCTGATCAAGCAGGGGCAAGGATCATCTTTATTTCATTAGAAAGGCAAGTTTTGATGTATTCCATTGTGTTAAATGAATTATGCTCAAACAATATTGCAAAATATCAAGCTTTAATTATTGGGCTTCAAATGATACTGGAAATGGAGATTTTGGAAGTTGAGGTCTATGGTGATTCAAAACTAGTAATTAATTAGCTTTTAAATGTTTACAAAGTTAGAAAAGAAGATTTGATCCCTTACTTTCAACCAGCATCTTATCTATTGAAGAAATTTGAAAGTGTTGTCCTAAGTCACATCCTGATGAAAGAAAATAGGATGGTAGATACACCGACTAACTTGGTTACTACTTTGGCCCTGTCCAAAGGAGAAATGATAAATATCCCAATGTGCAATAGATAGATTGTGCCTTCACCTATTAAGCTTGATCATGAGGATGCAAATGCAATATTTATCTCAATTGGTAAAGATGAAAATTGGAGGACATCACTGATTAACTATCTAAAGTATAGGAAACTACTGTAAGACCCTCATCATAAGACGAAGGTGCATCAAAGGCCATCTCGCTTCATTTTATACAAAGATATTTTGTATCATCAATCTTATAAAGGTACTTATCAACATTGTTTAAGTGGTGAAGAAGCAACTAAAGTGATGGCTAAAGCACATTGTCGAGTTTGCGAAGCCCATCAATCAAGTCCTAAGCTTCACTTTCAAATTAAAAGGATAGGCTATTATTGGCCTACTATGGTTAAAGATTGTATGAGATTTGCGAAAAGGTGTGCGATTTGTTAGATGAATGCTAACTTTATATATCAGTCTCTTGAACCCTTATATCCCATAGTTATTTCATGGCCATTTGATACGTGGGGTCTTGATGTTGTAGGACTTATTACTTATAAGTTATCAGCTAGACATGCTTACATATTGATAGCTACAGACTATTTCTCTAAGTGGCAGAGGCAATTCCCCTTAAAGAAGTGAAAAAAGAAAATGTTGTTGAGTTCATTCGTTGTAATCTGATTTTCAAGTGTGGAATGCCTTGTCATATCATTACTAATAATGGAAAATCTTTCTACAACAAGTTGATGGGCAAACTTTACACACAATTTGGATTCAAGCAATGCAACTCCTCTATGTACAATGCGGTTGTAAATGATTTAGCAAAGGTCTTCAATAAAACTTTATGCAACTTGCTAAAGAAAGTGGTGTCAAAATCAAAAAGGGATTAGTATGGAAAACTTGGGAAAGCTCTTTGTGCATATTGGACAACTCATCGGACTATTTCCCAAACTATTCCACATTCACTAGTTTATGGAGTTAAAGTTGTTCTCCCTCTTAAAAGTCAGATACCCTCATTTAGTATAGTGATTCAAGAAGTACTTATCGCTAAAGACAATATTTACCTTCAACTTGAAGAATTAGAAGCATTAAATGAGAAAAGAATTGAAGCACAACAACAACTTGAATGTTACAAGCACATATGACAAAGGCATTTAATAAGAAAATTCATTCGCGATCTTTTCAAATTGGAGATTTGGTGTTGGTGGTAAGAAGGCCTATTACTATCACCCAATGAATGGGAAGTAAATTAATATTAAAATAGAATGGTCAATATGTGGTAAAAGAAGTCTACACTTATGGTGTTTACAATTTGGTTAACAAATATGGATTGCGCATAGGCCCCATAAATGGCAAGTTTTTAAAGTGATATTATCCATGAGGAAGTTTGCTCCTTAGTGCATAAGCCTAAACTACATGCCGCTCCTTGGCATACAAGCTTGAACTAAATACTACTCTTGGCTCGCATGAGTATAAACTATGTATGGTACCTACCAAAAGTAATGCACGTGGTTAAACTGCAAACTTATCCCACTAAAGGTATTTCATGTGGATAAAATGTTAAATTGCCCACCTAGTCTAAGATGGTTAAATAACGGATACTCCTAGCCCATATAAGTATAAACTATGAACAGCATATCCCCAATAAAAAAAATATTTACTTTGAACTCCGCAATGACTTGATCCCCTTTATGGTTACGTAGGCTGCTTGGAAGTTATTTCCCAAGTTCAGTGACATCACTAAAAAAATGGGGTTTAATTCACTAGCCAAGTTCAATCATATCATTGGAATAAGTTTGGATGGCTTCCCATGTTCAACTCACTGGAACATGGTTGAATGGCTTACCAAGTTCAATCTCATTGGAACAAGGTTGGATGGCTTGAATAAGTTTAGATGGATTACCAAGTTTAATCATATCATTAGAATAAGTTTTGATAGCTTACCAAGTCCAATTATATCATTGGAACAAGCTTAGATGGCTTATCAAGTTCAAGCTTTAATTGTTTTCCATGTTCAATTATATTATTGAAACAAGTTTGGTCTATTCATTAGATAGCCAATTTTACTCATGAGCTTAAGTAAGTTCACTTGTTCTCCCACTTAATCATTGGGGGCATGTAATTCAATTTTTTTCTTTGAAGTTGACACCATTTTGAAGAAATACTAGATGAACAAAAAGGGAGAAAGCACAAGAAGAATTTATAAAAAAGAACAACTTTTTTATTTCACATAGAAAAAAAAAAAAAGCTAAGTAGCTTATTGCTCATGCAAGTATGTCAAAAGCTACTAGATTCTTGGAGATCTTTCAAGTAATACCTCCATCCTTTTTAAAGGCTCAACCTCTTTGTCCGTCAAAAATGGAGCGTCTTCAAGCTTTGAAATTGTCTCTCTTGATGACCACTTCTTTCTGAATAATAGACAAGTTTTCTTCAATTTTGTGGAGTGATAAGTTTGTAAATTCTTCCTTACTACTTAACAAAGTAAGTCCTGCTCTCAACTCCTCTTGTTACTTGGTAATTTTAAGAAGTTCATCCTTAAGACCATTCTCCTAATCAATTACTTCATTTTCTAATGCCTCAGTCTTAAAAAGATTATGTTGTGCAAGAAAAAGTGCTTTCTCATGGGTTTTTTTATGTTTTTTTTTTAATTAAATTTGACTTAACCATTGTGCAGTTGGAAGCACCATTGAAGAAAGATTTCAAATGATTTTTCTTGAGATGATGTATTTTATGTATAATCTCATCTCTACAATCAAATCATCAATTGTTGGTTTTATTTCTAAAAGTTGCTCAAATAGAGTTTTCATGATTTTTTAGCATATTCGTTGCTCAGCTTCAATCTTTATAACTTAAGGACAAAATTTAGAAACTTTAGCAATTGGGAGTGGCCAAAATAGAGCTTCAAATGTCTTTTGGGGCTTGTCTTTCTTTGGAAAAGATTTCTCAAATAATATTACCTTTTGTTGCTTGTTAGAATTAGCAGTATCATAGGTAGCTTGCATGTCATCTTCAAAAAATTGGGGAATAGTTGTTTCAAGTAAGTTAAAAGCATTGACCCCATTTATTGAACCAATAATACCTTTAGAAGTAATTGAAACTGGTAACTCAAGATCTGCAAGCTAGATATATATATATATATATATATATAAAGAGAGATTAAGAAGAAGAAGAAGAAGAAGAATAATAGATTAGTGCAAAGGATTGGCAAATAGACAAAAAAAGTGGGGGATATGCATGCTATATAAGAATAAGTTTACATATTTTGCTAATTCATCCAAAAGAAAAGAAGAATTGAGGACATCTACAAAGATATTTGAGTTAATACTAATATTATCTAAATCCAAAATCTTTGGTTTCTTCTTTAGTATGCATTAATTGCTGAAGTTATCATTTGAGCAAGAAAATACATAAGTCATTTCATTTCCTTCCATTGGAGCATTAGCAAATATAAATTGGGCGGATGAAACCTCAAGTAAGCTACAACATTTTTAAGACGAGGTTTGACATTGTCAGCAATGTTATGCTCCTTAAGCTCCAAATTCCCTCCTTCAACTTACCTTGAAACAATATGATTTTGAAGAGTTGAGACTACTTGGTTATTTTTTAGATCTTTCATTAAGGCTTGTTTAAGTGGAGATGGATTTTTTCTACGATGATCAGGCTTAGATACATGTTGTTCAAGTCTCTCCCCAAGTTGGTTGCATTGACCAGAATTTGCATCCACATTTTTTTGATTGACTTTAAGGACAATTTTAGTACTTTCTATTTTTGAAGCCGTCAAACATTTATCCCACCAATCCCCATATTTCTTTGTGGCTAATAAAGAAGAAAAATTATTGCCAGGAATGATGAGTTTGTAAGATGTGTTCATCAAGGTAAGTGATTGCCAAAGTCGAACAAGTTCATATAGATCACAAGTAAAAATCTCTCTTTTCAAGTTACCTACAACATGCTAACAAAAACCACATTGCCAATTGAATTGATAAGGCTACAAGCTTCAATGATATGATATTCTCCACATTGAAATGTCAAATAACTGGAATGAAGATCCACAAAATGATCTTTATAAGTATTTGATATACGTGGGATATCTATTATTGTGAATTGTTTACATGGATATGAGCATAGATTTTGAATATTTGAAGGTTTGATATTAAAGAACAAATCCCGTGCTTTCGAAAGATCAAAGTATTTGACCATATTCTCCCCTACATATCTGACCATTTCAACTCCTCCTACATCAATCTTGGATAAGAAATGAGTGCCAAGATAGTGTCATATCAAAATATGAACATAATTAATGGGAAAGATAGAAGTTGACTCATGAAGACTTGGCGAAGTAGATTTACTCCTCAAACCACGGTAGATACTTGCCAATATAGGGACTACAAGAGAAAAACAATTACCACTTACCATTCTTCTAGAAACTTTAAAAACAGTAGCACGAATAAAATTACTTTGTGATGTGTTAAGACGAAGCTACACAATCAACATGAAAGGAAAGTAGCCAAGTAGGTTTCCTCTCTAACATGCTCTTCAACCTCCAACATCATAAATGGTTTATCATATTCCTTAGTGCGAGACAAAAGTAATGCATCAATTCTTCCACATGGATTGTGAGAGATCTTTGGCTCAGTGCACCTCTTCCTAGAATATCTTAACGGGGGCTCTACGCATTTTGTTGGTCCTTTAAACCAGAAGCTAATCCAATCAGAAATAGGTAGGCCATTAGAGTCCTTTGAGAGCATATGATAAGCTAAGGCAATCCACACATTTATGATGGGAATAACCTCATCATAGAAACTTCCACACATAGGCAATCCACCAAGTATATGAAGATTCCATAAAGAGATAAAAAAATTTACCAGTAATGGTATGCAAGGTGTTTGTGGAAGGGCACCATAACTCAAGGAAGATTTAGAGGATGTTCTTATTGCAAACATACGAGAAAAGTAAGGCATGGACCACTATGTAGATCCCAGCTTGACGAAGAGCATCTATATGATGGCTTAGCACATCCTCTTTCATTCCCAATAACCTCCATGAAAAGGTATTTTGCCAAACTTTGATGCGGGAATTCTCAATTGGACATCCATTGATGCTGAGGTGATGACCTACAAATGAAAACTCTGAACCCGTGGCTTTGGCATCCTGAAGTGGTGATTTCAAAAGAAGGATCCTGGAACAAGATTTAATGCCATGTAGATCAATCACATCCTTACTTGACTTTTCGAACCACTCTTGTAAGTGCATAGACGTACTAGGAGGTCGAGATATGGAATAAAGAACATCATTAACTGATTTATGGATGACCAATCTGGTAATTTTAACATTGAGAGTGTCTTTGTCGCTTTCAATGTAATACATGGAGATGGTTTTGCGTGATCCTCGATATACATCCTCACGAGTAGATTTGAGCAAGATTAGAGGAATGAACTATGATTCTCAACCTACAATTAAAAAAAAAACAAAAAAAAAAAGAGAAGAAGAAGAAGAAGAAACAGCAGCAAAAGAGGATGAGAAAAAGAAAACTCAAACAAATAAACAAAGGAGGAAAATATAGAAGTCTTCTACTAATTACCAGTTTATTTTTGGGAAGGACTCGAATGATGTGAAAATTTCCTTCGATTATTTTGATGTCCTGCAGTGAGATTTTTATCAAAAGGTTGGAAGAATTAAGAATGGTTCGATGAGCTATCATTACGGCAATAATACAAACACCTCTTGAGCATGGATGAAAAAGGCATGTTTTGTTTTCTTTTAAGATGAAGCTTACCCAAAGAAACACCACTGCAACTTTCAATTAGGAAGAGCTTTCAAGTTGTTTCTTTATGGAGTTAATTTTCTAGGAGAGGTTCCTTTTCATAGTGGCTATTTGCGAATCCTGATCGAGTTAGGAATCAAATCCTTGTTGATGAATGTTATCGCTTGAAACAGATAGAGTTGGGACTGATTTCGTTGCGATAGATAATAATGCATTGGAGCATGATTCAGACGGTGTCAGAACTTTTGGAGGACCTTGGGTTTAGCTGGAATAGTTGTGGTTTATTGAATTGTACCAAAGGATTTGAGCTTTGCTGCTGGATTGTTCCGTCATATGTTAAGGACAGTCGTATCATGAGAATCTCAATAGTCAATTCTAATGGGCTTCTTGGCTTTAATTTGAGTTTTAATTATAAACAACTCTTTAAGCAGCAGCAGCAGCACCACAGGGTTCGAGAATTGAAGTTTTCAATCAACAGCAAGTGTACAAATGGCTTGTTTTTAAATGGTGGACCACGTCAACTAACCAAAAATGGTAGGCCATACTTATTTTAAAAGAACAAAAAAGGGAAAGAAAGAAAAGAAAAGAGACGAAAGGACTGCTTTTGTCGTGCACGGCAGAATAATTTCACTTTGTTTCATTAAAAGTGGAGAGAAAGATTCAATTTTCAGATGGGCCTAATTGACGCGCTTATTCATTTGAGTGGACAATTGAGCAATCACCAAACGAACAATTGGGCTATTGGCCGGAGTATAATATAGTGATTGTCAAGACTTATTCACTTCAAAATGCGTTTAGAAATATTGTTTGTGGATAAGTCTCGATTGGGTATTTATTGATGAATTAATTTTTTGGCCAATTGAAAAATAATTTGTATAAAATAATATATTAATTATTAATTTCAATTTTTTTATTTATGTATTGGGATTTATTAAATCTAACTCTAACAAATAATTAATTAATTTTAATTAACACTCTAATATTTATTTTATGGGCAAATCAACCACGAACAAGTGTCAAGGTGATGTATCACATCCAATCAAATCAAGTCTTATAGTCTAATAATCTCGATTTAATCAAGTCACGACACGTGGTGCATCTATGTACGTGAATCGATCAAATCAAAAATATTTAATATTATCTTTTCATATGTGTATCAAAAAGATAAATGTCAAAAAAATTCAAGTCATTTGGAAGTCTCCTAATAAACACCTATAAAAAGGAATGTTTAGGGATACTCACATATTCTCTCATACTCACATACACACATATTCTCAAATCCAAGTTCCAAGTTTTCAAAGCTCTAGTCCTCGATCAGAGTCTTCAAGCTACAAGTTTTTAATACGACAAAGTATTGCTACCGCAAAGATCCTATAGCTCTTCAAAGCATCAAATCATTATTTCCTTTAATCTCAGAATCAAGATTCAAGTTCAAAGAAATTTCATAGTGCGCTTTTATGAAGTCAAAGAATACTATACTTTATATCCAAGAACAAGCTTCAAGTTCTTGAATCATATATTAGGAGAAGAATTAAGAGATTAGTTTTGTTAGGGATTTATTTTCTCTAATAAATTGTAATTCTCTTTTATTCTTTAATATAAATTCAATTTATCCATTATTTTTTGTTATTTTGTGATTTAATTTTGAAGATGACGAAATTTATGTGAACATATTCAATAAATAAGTTCATGATAACTTTACCAAGATGGCAATTTAGAATAAAGCTCTTCCACCTAAAATAAGATTGTTCAAAACTAACATACCAACTCTATTGACGGTAATAATGGAGGCTCTTATTGTGAAATATTCGGGATTGCCTTATAAATACTATTAGACAAACAAGTTCAAGACAAATTAACCAAGATGGTAATAATGGAGACTCTTATTGTGAAATGTTTAGGTTTACGTTATAATTACTATTTAATAAATAAGTTGATGATAAATTCACTAAGATGACAGTTTAGAATAAAGCTTGTCCACCTCAAAAATGATTAATTCAAAAACGGCTACTTCAAGAGAGTTTATACCATAAACTCTATGTGAAAAGTAAATAAATGACATATCATTTTGATAGTTTTATATTTGCATCATCTATTTGAGGTCACGTAAATTATTTAATCATATTACGTAAAAGAAATAGTTATATTATTAGGGGGGCTCAAAATGGTTCTTGTAGAGAACAAAGAAACGAGTTCAGCAATTTAAATAATTCTAAATTGTACACATAACAAGAACAAATCACACTACGGAACTTGAGAAATATCATTAAATTCATGAATTTAGGCAAGACCTTTGATGCCAAAAGAATTGAGTTAGTTTGCAATTGAATCACGACCTCCTCTCATTCTTATTTACCAACTTGCACAACAAATGGTGAAAGAGAAGAAAATCCCTAACATATTGATGAAACAATGAATTTTGTCTCTGTCAAGAATCATCATCATCCCGGCTATTTTTAAATTTCAACTGAAGAGAGCTGCATAGAGCAGCAGATTCCACGTATCCGGGAGGCCCGGGAGGCACCAATGGCTGCAATCCAAACCATTGTGGAGACTGTAGTACGTGGGGTGTGCGTCTTTTCTGTACTGGGAAAGCAATGTTATGTCCAGTAAGTAAACGGGCTTCTTGATTCTGCTCAGCACTTTGTCCACTACAACTGCCGCTAATGGAGTGCCTGCTGGATACTTTATCCCAATGTATGGCTGGGTCTCACCCTTGCATGATTTTGATGGTTCACCCCAATCCCTCCCCCTACAATTTATAGGTTTTTTTTTTTTTTTTGGTCCCCAAGAAATCAATGAGTGCACTTATCAATTGACAAAAAATTGAAAATTAAAAAAAAGGAGCGAGGGAAAAAATATAGCTGCTCTATGCTAAAATTATGCATCTCATTTGGTTCAAAGCAATGTTTTCAAAATTATGCAATTTTCGCATTGCCATATCAAATTTGTGAGACACTAATTATACTCGTAAATATCTAATTGATTATGAAAAATTATAAGGTTTCAAGTGAAATTCTACTTTTTAGTGAGAAATTATTTACTTTCCATTTTTTTTTCTATTTAATTTCTTTTCTTTCCAACACAAAATGAACCGCATAGTTAAAACTTTAATGTTTAAATATTTAAATAAAAGATAGCAATAACAAATTTGGAAGAGAGTAAGTAAGAGATTAAGTTGGCAAAAAATGAAGTAGAAGGAAAAAAGAGTGCATACTCATAATGTGTGGGGGAAATTCCTTGGAAGAATACTTTGGTTTTGGAAGGATCAACATTGCGATTGACCCATCTTGCCCATGTTGTCAATCCTTTGTAATATGCTATCAAACGGTTCATATCTTTGTACAATTTACCTCCTTCTTCAATGTAATCCCATCTAAAAAGATAAGAAAGATAAAACTAATTATACAAACTGAAACGGGTTACTAACTTGAGAAAATCACATCCACCATTTTGGCTAAATATGTGTAAAGCATAAAACTTATATAGCATTTACAAGAAAAATTTATGCTGCTCCAAACTGTCAAGTTCTTGCATTTGGTTTCTGTGTCTTTCTTGCACAAAATAAAGTGATTAGTGCACTAAGATAGTTAGTAAAGGGGACAAAATTAATGTGTACAAAAATCTTACGGTTGAGAACTTTTGGTGTGGGCCCACCAGTGCCACGTGTTGAAAATCAGCACGTCCATTCCCCTCCATGCATTCCCATTTTGGATGGAATCAATCTTTAGCACTCGACCTACCTTCTCGCTTTCCATGTCAACAAGGTATGGAGTGCGATAGAGAAACAATTTAACCCCATAATCCTATATCAGAAAATGATTTATTTTAAATATATATATATATATATGTATATTATGACAAGTTGGATAACAAACTTTGAGATAAATTAAACTTAGGATGCTATCATAGACTAAATTTAAGAATATATTTACTATTTTTTTCTTATCAAAACACATCTTGATGAAAATTTTTACTTCTCTTTCCTACCTATTTTTCATTATTTTTTCCAAATTAAACAATTAACTTTGAAAACAATTTGCCCTTTCCCTAAATCTATTTTTATAAATTTAGCAAATTAATTCACTAGATTAAAACGATAAGTAAGTCCTTATTCAGATTCAATTAGAAAGATAATTTAAATCAAACACACATCTATATTGGGCTTGCTTTTTAACTGATAAAGGCCTGTTTGATTGACCTAATTCTGCTCTCACGTCCATAATTACCTTTGTTTGAAGCAGCTCAAATGAATAACATATCAGGAAAGAAACAAATAATGTACATGCCATATTCTTACTTTTCAACAGCATTGTCAGGAAAACTCTATACAAGGAAAAGCAAAATAGACAGATGTTATGGAACATAAATTCGGTGCCCCACGATAGCCAGCTAGTACAGACTTTCAAAAGTACGATGAATTGGGCTTGAGTCCTTGGTCCTTTCTCTCGGCTTAACCCCACTTGCCTAGGTAGGTTGGGTGCATGGATGGAACCTAGCAATATCCCCATTTGTGGGGTACTCCGTTGGCGTTGGGTGAGAAATTTTTTGATACGTGGAATAGGTTTAATCTATGCATTCTATGTAATGATGATGGATAAGGGTATGACGTGGATCCTTGATGAAGATTATAAATGATATTAAAAATGAACTTCTATTTTTGATATGAAGAGAAAGAATTTGTTTGACCTTAAACAAAGAAAAAAATAAAAAAGAGTATTTTGATTCCTTTCCTTCTAACGTATCTAAAATGTATAATAATGAGGAAATTTATAGAAGTTGGAAAAAAAAATAAGCTCCTATGGAAGGATTTAGACTATCAAAGCTAATTTAGTTGAAATGATAAGATATGATTAAGGATACAAACGATTCGAGCCAATCTTTGATTAATTTTTTTGGACTCGAGATTGAGAAGCTAAAGAAATTGAGGCTCGAGTTCGGTTCGGTTCGATTCATTAGGCTCAAACTCATAATCAAGCTATAGGCTTGAGTTTGGCTCAAACTTGAGCTCAAAAAGCTAAATTATTTTCTTAAAAAAATTCAAAATTTGTATATTTTATTTTATTATATTTAAAATTGGCTATAGGCTTCAATTTGGTTCAAGTTCGAACTCAAAAAAATAAGTTATTTTATAAAAAAAATTTAAAATTAGTATATTTTATTATATTTTTTTAAATAAAAAATATAAGCTGGTAAGCCTGCAAACAAGAATTATTTGACTCGACTCGGTTTGGGCTTGAATTCTTTGAACTCGAGCTCCAACACTTTTTCAGCCAACTCATTAGACTCGCAATCTGGCTCAGTTCGTTTACATCCATAGATGGGATAGAATATTTTTGTTCTACCTTATCATTCATTTGATTTGAGCAATAATAAATTCTTAGGCCCGCATGAGTTTCAAAAGCACGTGTTCATATATCGGTTCTCATGATAAATTAATATACTACCTCCCATGAATTCATTTATCATACTTACCAAATTATACCATAATAATAAAAGATCACATAAATTATTATATGATAAATAATTATAAAATAATTTAAAAATCCAATTAAACTAGCCCTAGCCCTTAAAGAGATATTTTATGTGTGATATATCATTACCAGTTATTGTTGGATAACGTCAGTGTGAGGTGATTTTATTACCGACCGCCTTTACATCCACCGGTCATTAGGAAACCAGTCCACGGTAGTACCGGCCTACCATACGTTGTGCGAGTCCAAATCAACATGTAGCAGGAAGCATATCAATTGAACAAAGGGCAAAAGGGGCACAAATATTCTACTTATTTGTGATCTCTCAGTCTCCTCTACTAGTTATAAGAGTGTAATTGGAATATTGGTAGATAAAATTCAGTTCATTGAAAATTTTGAGTTTTCAAAATTCTAAGGTTTGAATTAGGTTTGGGTTTTATTACCTTATATTCCAGGCACACGAGCCCATTAAACATAAGAATCAGTCTCAAAATTCATAAAATGTGTTGTGAAAATGAAGTATAATTAATTTGTTCAAAAAAAAAATTCAAAAAATACACGTAAATTCTTTTACCCAAAATTTATATAAAATGGGGCAGCACAATTAAATATGTGGATGCTTATTTATGTTTATGATAAATTGTTGACTGGTAATTTTTAGTTTATATTATTAACTGATATATTGTATAATAAACTATTTAATGGAAAATCTTAAAATATTGGAAAAGTGCGGTTTGTGCAGTCAATTCTTGGCTGTCTCTTTTGCTAATTCTAGATGACAAAATCATTGATTGATCCCTAAAGTCCTTCTCTTTTGAATTTTACGTTATGTTGATCAATTATATGGGCGTCAATTAAGGTGCATGATGGCACATTTTGATCTTGTTCTTGATTTGGGATGAAATATTGTCAAACATAAAATAGGCCAATGATGCTACATGCTTTGATGAAGACTTTCTCACCTTCCTAGTGAGCTCATATCCATTTGTTGCATTTTTTTTTTATTCTGATTCGGTTCATTTCTCTGCTTCTCCAAAATTAAGAAAATGCACCTTAAATGTAAACTTTCTATTTCCTTTGCTCCAAATATGTTGATTCAATATGAAATATTAAATAATAATTAAAAAATCATACTATTTTCTCCAAAAATAGATGGATATCATTTTATGAAAAAACTTTACTCTAAAAATTGATTTATTTTGACACATTCTAAAAATAGAATTAATAAATGTAAATAGAGGTGATTATTTATATCGAACGTAAAGTCACGCGCTTGACTTTACTTTTAAGGCTATTCTTATCTGGATGTAAAAACAAGCGAGAAACAAAAATGAAAAATGTGGATTGCCGCCTAACTATAATGAAAGTGGGTTTTCTGCCATCGGCGACTTTATAAAAGTGGGTTTGTGGGCCTTAAAGCTTTCAATACAGTTACCACCCAAAAGTTTCATGCAATGTTCGTCACCTCTTAATTAGAGGCATACCCGGTCCCCCTTCCCACCCCCCGCCGCCCCCCCACCACAAGGGCTGTCAGTCCCTATTTTCAATCCCTCTGACAAAAGTAAATTCCGTAATCCATTTTATTAAATTCATTAAATATGACCAAAATGTGGAGTTAGAAGAATATAAGCTCTGTAATCTTAAATTTTGGTCAATATTTTTCTTCAAAGTCTTTTCTCCTTAGAGTCACTATTGCACCATAATTGATGGGAAGAAGCAGAGAGACATGGGAGTAAAAGTAGCAGAATATCATTGAGACAAAAACAGCAGAAATCAGTGAATACGCATTGAAAACTTTACCATTTCCCAAAAGTTCATGAAGGGGAAACACTTGCATGCACCAAACAAAGCCATCATAATTTGGACAAATTTATTATGCAAAGCCGTTAAGACACAAAAAATATTTCATATTTTCACACCCAGCGACAGTCATAAGATCTACAGTGTACGGATTTGAAAACCAGTAAGATTACTTGTCCACGCCAAATTAAAACCCAATAAATAAATTAAAGACAAAAATTTGGGGGAAATGTGAAAAAATTAATAATGTAGAATTAATTAGTCAGTATAAACTTACCAGGAAAGTGATTTCTGCTAGACCTTCTCTCCTTATGAGTGAAGTCCTGGCCTTTGGCACCCATGAATGAATCATGCAACTCAAAGACTGCCACATGTTCAAACTCAGTGAGTCACCCACAAACATGATCTTCTTCCCCCTAAATTTCTCCAAGAAAGCCAACCCATTAAACCTGCGATAAATCACATAATAATTTCAATTTCATTCCAACCGAAAAGAAAAATATGCACGTATGTTCGTGAGCTGCACACACACGCACGTGCACATGTTTGTGTGCGTGGGTATGTGTGGAGAAGAGACTAAAACTTTAATCAATCAAGGAGGGTGGTATACATTACATACCTTGGTAGGTTGCAGGAGAAAGGCTGCCATCTATACTTGAGGTACATTTTATCAGGTCTATTGTACTTGAGGCAGTTGAATTCATCATCTATGAAGGGACAGGTTGAGAAATCATAGAGGGGATATGAGGCATCATAAACCCATTTTCCTCGGAATATATTGCAGCCACTCGCCAGCTTTCTGCCGCCGGCGGAGCTGCTGCCATTGAGGCAGTACTCAGCCTCTTGCACCGCTGCCTTTGCCTGCTGCGAAAACAAGAAAGCTGAGATAAAAAGGGCTTTCAACAGAAACCCCATTTCGTGGATTAAAGTTAAATGTTTGAACTTTGAACAAAATAGTTGTTTTAGTACTATAGAAAATGCTTTACGTATGCTAAAGAGAAAGGAGTTGATTGGGTTGGGTTGGGTTGGGTTGCTTGGAAGGCGGGGTAAGCGGGTAGGGGTGCTAGGGCAGGGGTAGCTGAGAATTTGAGCTCCCACAAGCCACATATGTAGTCCTATGGTACGACCGGCCGCCCGCCGGAATTTATAAAATTTTGGACCGGTTTGATTTGTTGTTGCACATGTGGGGTTGGATCTATGATCTAGTCCGTCAATTTTATTTATTTATTTATTTTTGGTCCATAGATAATTTGAAATAATTTTGTTCCTATATATGGTATTTTCACACCAGATAATAACCATATTGATACTATAATAGGAACACACATCGTAATACTATATAGCATAATTCTCACAATTTGATAATTGACACTGAATTTCGAGTGAAACATTAAATTGAATGGGCAATATACCAAATTCATTCAATCTCATTAAATAAATAAAGATAAATGGATCTTAACAAGTACCGGATATTTAAAATTTTATTTACTATATTATTTTTATTTGTCCTAATTTAATAATGCATCAAATAAATATTCTAAATACGATATTGGAATGGATATTTTAACTTTCTACAATAGAGAGTGTGCTCTTATAATAAACTTTTGTTAACTTTTAGGACATATATTACTTATTATGTCAATGATAAGTCTAACAAACTACGAATACTATGAACTACTTCATGAACTTGGTGTAAGGCACATCGGAAAGGATATAAAATACTTATCATCATAGTCCATTGTCTGTAATGAATGAATTAATTAATATATTATGCTCTAATTAGTGAGAATGAACTTGATTTATGAAATTATTTTTTCAATAACTCTCATGTGGATATTTAATTTTATGGATGGTTATGTAGACGATCAAGATCCCACTTCATGTGATATAACATATGCAAGGTGCATCTTGGGAATACATCACATGTTCTGATTTTGGGTGTACCATGATGGTCCGGTAACTATATTATTAAGGACTCTGATGAGCAAGCATTTTATTAGTGGCTGTTCCTATGAGAAACTGGAGTGTTAACAAAATAATTGAATTTTTCATTTTTTTTTTTATATTCTTAACCTCATCATTGCGCCGAATTTCATATATGGGGTATATGATAACTAAATCGTAGGTACAGATGAATGAGACTAACACTTTAAATTTTCTATTTTAATTAATATTTAATTTTTTATTTTAACTTATGGAGGTATTTGAAGTATATTTAATTTCTATCAATTGTTTATATAAAAAAATATTTAATCAATTTGAATATATTAATAAAATAAAATAAAAAATAAAATATAAGTAATATAATTGATTTGATCTACAAAACTGATTCTCATTTTTAAAATATTACGATCGTAGTTTTAACATTTGTTAGAGTATTAGCAGAATATATAAAACAAATAAGAGTATTTCCTTTTATGCTTGATCTAACTAAATTGATAGTGGGAGCAAGGTGGAATAATGATTAAAAAATTGATCTTATTAAATTAAGCTCTAAAGTTTATCTAGAAATGCATAGATAATCTAAAATAACAAACTTTTTTAACACAATTCATAAGTGCCAAAAATGCTCACCTTGATTTACTTATGCTAACTAACTACTTTGCATAGTTTGCCCATTCAGTTACGTGGACATGTGATCCTAACAAGGGCAATGTGAGGGTCAAAGTAACTTCGATTGCACCAATTTTAGTCTTAAATCGGAGGTGGGTTTAAAATCGTGAAAGGTATTCAAATTAGATTGGAAACAATCCTCTGACCCAAAAATAATAATAATAATAATAATTTGCATAGCATTTAACCATGGGAAGAGTCCTTTGAAATATATATATATATATATATATATATTGACATAAGAGAAGTAGATGTATAATTATTTAATGAAAAATTAATCCGTTCGAATTCAATTAATTGTATGACAAGTATAACTAATTTATCATATAATTGATTGCATTGTAAGTGGCCTATCAATTCCAATGATGGAGGAAAAACTCTCATTTTCTTAAGAAATGATTGTAATTATTGTGCAATAACTTGTTTATTGAAGTGGATGCACTTTTACTATTAATTTTGATTTTAATTCAAAAGAAAATTTTACATTAAGAGAGTACTCAAATAAACTTATAAACCTTTTAAAAATATATTATAAAATATTTGAAAATTTTAAAAATGTTAAAAAATTATTTGATAATTTTTTTTATAAGTTGCCACAGTAAGATATTAGGATAAGTAGAGCTCTTTTGGAAAACATAAAAAGTTCTTCACTTTTTCTGAAAAAATTACAAACTCCTTATGTATTTTTATCATATAAATTATAAAATTATCATATTAATGTCTTGTAAATTTTAAAATTTTATTTTATTTAAAAAATTAAAAAATTTATTTTTAAAATAAGATCTAACATTTTACATAAGTTTCAAAAATATTAAGATATAGAATTTTATAAGAATTTTTAAATAAATTTATGTAATCTTCAAAATAAATTTGGCAAAAACCATCTAATTTGTTTCGAATTCATTCTCATTGTTAACATCTCATTAATTAGTTGTTGCATTTTAGAATATGAGCGGAATAAATATAAAGATAATTAAAATTTGAAAAACTGCATAGCTTTGCCTTGCCATATAATTTATTATGAAAAATATAATTCAGAATTAATGCACGAAGGGTGACGTCTGAAGAAGGGTATAATAAGATACCCAGGTCAACAAATTAATAATTTTTTAATTCAATTTTGTCTCATTGCATGACTATAGGCAAAACTCCAAAATTTCGACCGCTGTTTGAAAAATCCTACAAGATCAGGCAGTAGGACGATCAAAACATCTACCCACCGTTAAACCAATTCGATTTTATAAGAAAATTAGAAGATAAAAAAAATTATTTTATTAAAATCGTTCAGATCGGTGATTGAATCATTCGAATCGGTGAACTGTTCACGATTTAATAAAACCAGAGCAATTTTTTTTATTTAATTTTTAATGAAATTAAAAAAAATTGTCTAACTACAAACTTTTAAAGCTAATATACACCTCAATAAACTATTCGAAAGTCAAAACAAATGTATATAAACAAAAGCATTGCCTTTGTGTTAGATTCTTAGTCACTGGCTCATTGCTACAGCCAGGAAATACAAACACCCTTGTCTTAACATTACTATGCTAGTCGCTTTCCAAACCTAATGTCCCAAGTCCATAGTTTCACAATTCTTGATTCAATATAAATATATATTGTGCAATTCTAAATATATATTGTATAATTATAATGTCACAATTTAATTATAATTTAATTACAATTCAATTAATAATTAAGTTAGTAAATCGTGGATCGATAAATTTACTGTTTTAATGAATAGTCGAATTTTTTCAACATTAATTTCAATCACTTTATTCTAACTGGGTGGCTTACATTCAGTGGCTCTATTTGAGAAGATAGGGACGATACTCATAATCTCAATAACCCCTTAACCTTAAAAGTCCGTTTGGTTTTATTTTCTAAGACATTTTCAAGTTTTCATCTATTTTTAAAACTTACAAGGTTAATTATGAAATGAAAATAAAAATTGAAATATATTTGGATAAAATATAGGAAAGCAATGATTAGAATAGGTTATAGGATTGAAAAGTAAGTTAATTTATATTATTTTATTTTTAAAAAGATTTAATTTTTAAAATATATGTATACTTTATTAATTTAAAAATGATAATGGTATTTTATATCAAATTAAATTTGAATTTGATTGATGTGATAGTAAGATGATAAAGTCTGTTTAGAAAGAGTTTTGAAAATAAAATGTGTACTTTTTTTTTAAAAAATTATGAAAAAGTGTTTGTTTCCAATTTTCATTTCCCAATAAAAGTGAAAATGGGGCTTGGAAATGAAGACAAATGGGCAATTTGTTTATGTTTTCAAATTTATTTTCATTCTTTTTCATTATTTAAAAATAAATTATCAGTAATTTATCTTTATTTTCACTTATATTCCAACTCATTTTTACTTCAAAAAATATTTTTCAATAATTTATATATTTTCTCTTTCTTTTTCATAATTACTATATATCTCCACCTACAACTTACTGAATCCTATATAACCATTATTTTTCAACGTACTATCCAAATACAAACTCATTTTCAACTTCATTTCTCAAATTAACTTTTTAATAAAAATAATAAAAATGAAAACATAACCTGACTTGAACTTATCCCCCTTTGTTTTCATTCTCAAACTCAATTTTTACATTTTTTATTACTTAAAATAAAAATATATTATTTTTTTATATATTTTCACCCAATATATTTTCATTTTTATTCTCAAAATACATTCTCCAATAATTATATATTTTCTCTTATTAACCTATATATCCTCTCTCTCCCTACTATCATTATTACTGTCTCTCTACACCTACAACCTATTAAACTCAACATAATTATTGATTGTCCAACAATCAATCTAAATACAAATTTATTTTCAACTTATTTTTACTAATTAATTTTTCAAATTTTGAAACTAATGAAACTAATGAATAAGAATGAAAATAAAACCAAATAGGCCCCTTGTTGATAATTTAACGTCACATTTACTTTATTTGATATCAGTAGTCAATACACTCTCAATACATTTGTATTTAATAAAGATAGAAATTAATATTATTAATTGAATTAAAAATAATTGCTACAATAAAAAAAAAGAAACCAATCAATTAACACTAATGATAAATTCATTCATGCGTCTCTGAAAAAAATGATATAAATGAAAAAATAGTTTAAATGGGAGAAATAATTTCTACAAGAAGAAGTTGAGAGAATGAAAATATAAGTAGATATGGGAGTTTAAAAAAAATAAGGATATTTTAGAAGAGACATTTGATAATATAGAATAAACTCTTTATTGATAGTATAAATATAGATATGGCAATTTAAAATATAAAAATAAGAATATTTTAAAAAAGACACTTAGAACATATTAAAAGGAGTAGGCTATTTATTAATAATATAAATAACAAATTTAAATGATACATGTGAAGTTTAAAATTCAAGTTGTAATAAATTTTTAATATGCATATATATATATATATATATATATATATATAATAAAAAAAATCTAAAAGTAAAGCATGAATTGATCAACAATCAACATCTTCAAATGCAAGCAATGGAAATGGCCGACAGCATTTGCAGAAAGGTACCATCTTTCATGTGCTATTGGATAAACCGTGGGGATAATATCGAATTTGGAAAATTTTAATTCAGAGTTTCATTTAATTGTTATGAATCAATTCCACAGTCGCAAATGTAATTATACTAATTATTAACTGTACAAATAATTATATGATGAGTATAAATTTAATCTTTTTATGATACTATGGTCAAGACTAAATCGAGTTTTAACTAATATTTTTGTTTCATATATTTCAAAAATTTTAAGTATAAAATTATATTTTTTTAACTTATTGATTATTGTAAAAATCTTTTGTAAGGAAGATTTAAATGCTAGCCGTTAATTTTTATTTTTATTTTTTTGTATAAATATGGTTTAATGTCACCAATTTTTTTCCTCACAAGCCTTTATTCTCACTTTCTCTTTCTCTCAAACAGTCAAAGTATTCATATAATTTCTCTTCTTTCCGTTGAATGGATCTGAATTCATTTAACTTTTTAAGCTTTAACTCATTTATGGAATATCCCCAATCCGATAATTCACAAAACCAACAAAATTCCCAATATTTTTTGAATTCCAAACCGCCCCAAAATAAGTTGTTTAACAAAATATATTTTTCAATTATTAATTTTTTCCACGTTTTAAATATTTTTTTTAGAAATTGAAATTAATTAATAATTAATACAAATATAAATATAAAAAAGTCAAATATAATAGTCTAAATATATTAAAATAATGTTTATGCACATTAAAATAATATAAAAAGTAGAATCTTGAATTGGAGAAGGAAAATGCTATTTGAGGTACTATATTTTTGAAATGCTAGTTTTATTAATGTGGCAAAAAAAATAGACCCTACAATAGATCTTGGGTTGGAGATGCCCTTATCGATATATCCCATTTAGAGTGGATCACTTAAAAATAAAATAAAAGATAAATATGTTATTTTTTATTAAAAAAATTAGAATACATCAATTGAAGATTCCTTTTAAATATGTTTTTAACCGTTCAATTTCTTCATTAAAAGGAAATTTTCATGTTAATTGCTTGAGCTTATAGCTAAGTCAATTATAAATAAATGAATAAGATAATACTAATTATAAAATAAAATATTTATATGATTATAATGAAATCTAACTCACGTAACTAATTAAATAGTATAACATGAATATGCATTAATTACGTTTAAAGTCGGTTCTGGCATCTAATCTGCTTATGGGCCAAAACGTGGCGCATTTATCGAACTAATACTAATAAGAAAAAATAAATATATATATATATATATATAAGAATAATTAAATTAATAATAGTAATATTTAGTTTCGTCTTCACTGTCAACGCATCACTCCACTGTAATTGATAATACATTAATGACTAATTTGATTGAATTTTTAAGTTATCTCACTATTATTTATCATGTAAAAATTTGTATAATTTATTTTTATTATAATATAATTCAGTTGGCACGATAAATAAATTCATAAAAGATAATATATTAATTTATCATGAACACTGCACACATAAACACAAACTTTTAATATTTATTTGAATTTAAATATTTTTTTATCACTTTAATCAAATAAATAATATAATAAAATAAAAATATTTTATTCTATCTGGTCATTCTAACCAAACTCACTCTAATTGATTAGGAAAATAATTCGCCCCCGAGTGGTGGAAATATCAAAGATGATTGATATTTGATTGTGACCTCACCCCAATCATAATTAAATTCCAAAACACTAAATATTTAATTGAATTTCTGAAAAGGAAGCTTCATATGAGTAGACACATATACACACATGCCTAATGCCTATCCACATCCAACGACTTATCATCACACCAACGTTATGAGTGCTCCAACCTACAAGTCTTCCTCATAATTTTCCACAGTTATATCAACTATATATCCATCCAACTTGTAATTCTTTTAATTCTTTTATCTCTATCTCTATCTCTCTCTCTCTCTCAAGTGAACAGAAAAATAAATTCATTGACACCTGCAGTAACGACAAGAATGAAAATTATTAATTTAAAAATAAAAGTGTAATTCGAAATTATTTAATGACTAAAATCGAATAAGTAATTGTGTTTGAAAATAAAAATTATAATTTCCCATAAATGTCAAGAGTCATTGGGATGCAAAAATTTAATACCTATTTCTCATATTAAAAATGGTATTTACGTTAATATTTTTGCATCATATTCTCCAACTATATTTAAATTTTTTTTTCCTTAAAATGTATTAATGAATTGAGTTTTTGAATTACTTATTGAAAATTTAGGGTGTCATTAATTTCATTTTACGTTCCAATTCTAAAGCTATTAGTTTTAAGCTCAATTCATTTAGGAATGTTACTCAAAAAATTTAAAAATTAACTGCAGAAATAGAATTGAAAAAAACTAACAATTTATGAAACTTGAAAATAATATCTTTTGCCTGAAACTCCCAACAAGAAAATAAAAGGAGAAGGAAATTCTTAAAGCATAAAGCAATACAACATTAGTGATCCATTATGAATGCTCCATAACAAAGTAAAATAGTGACATGTTTGGTTTTTTCTATTGATAAAGGTTTCATGTAGGGGCCTACCTCCAGACAACTTGAAGTTGAATTTATATACAGATTTGTCCATGGAATAAAAGTCCAAAAAAATTGACTTGGAGTAGTTCCCCACATAAACCCTAACAATGGGTACTTGCCAGACGGCCCATGGACAAAACTGCTGATTACATAATCAGAGAAACCAAATTGGAAGCCACTTGGTTAGGACCTTATCATTAGATATTGATATTCCTTCATCCACACACTTTAGGTTTTTTTTAAAATGTGACTTTCTCTACGATTAGTTTACCACTAAAATAAAGCATATGCCGTGGCAACTTTACAATAGGTGGCCCCGTTTCTGAGTCAACCTATTATCTATGGTAGGCTTTCTTTTAAGGTTAAGACTAATCTTTTTAATAAATTATAAAGTCTTAACTTAACATGAAAATCTATCTAAAAGCTTATTTTCTATTAAGGCTTTAATTAAATCTAAATATCACATAAATCTAAATTTTCAATATGCTTAAATTTGTAATAGATCTTGATAAGAACTAATCAAAATGATAAATAATAAATGCATAATTATAAAAGTTCAAATTTAAGTATAAAATATTATCATTTCAACAAAAAGCAATACTGAACAACACAACAAATTTCATAAAGGACTAATTAAAGAAATCAAATACAATTAACTATTTAATACTACATCACTATTTTTGTACTTTTATGTAAATAAGGATAAACGGGCCGGCCTGTTTAGCTTTGTGAGCTTTTAGTGGAGCTTAAATCTAGCCTGTTTAGTTAAAAATGCTACTTTTTAAGTCTTGACCTGACCTTTTTATTAAATAAATTACGTCAAATTAGATCATAAATAAGTTAGGTTATAGGCCCTCGACGAGTAATCCGGCCTATTCTTATCCCTAATTATAGGACAAAACCAGACTGTTTGAATTATTATATTATCTTTTTTATAGAAATTTAATATTATAATACTTTGCAACAACACTATCTCTTTTGTTGCATGTTATTATTAAGATAAGTATTAATAGTTAAATAATTATCCGATACTGTGTTTGCAATATAATTAGTAACAATTTTGTTATATTCCAAACTTTTTTTTCAGCTCCTTGTATTTAAATATTGTGCTGTAAATCAATTATTTTTATCCCATTTTATACTGACACGAACACTGTTACTTCACTATTCGTCGCAACGAGTTAGTTGCTAGTACTTTTATTAAACTTATTATCGATTTATTGGCACAATGGTGTAAGTAATTGCTTTACTTAGAACAAAAAAGAAAAGAAAAAAACAACACTTGGGTTTTTTCATTATATAATAATCTATATCAATTTGCGCTTCTAAGCTACAAACAAATTGAAATCATAAAGTAATAAAAAGTTGTCATTAAGTTTACGTGGGTCATAATGTCAAGTAAAAAGACTTTGCATTGGGCTCTATGGGCCATGCCAGGCTAATTTTTCCGGGAAGAAGCAAAGTTGGCCACTTGCAAGGCTGTTATGGAAGTGACTTCCAGAACAAGCGTAATGCACGCGGGGATTTTAGGGTCGTTTGGCATTATGCTTTTGTCCTCCCACAATGTGAATTATGAAAGAAACCTCTCACAAAACAAAATTTGGCTGCATCCACCTAACTTCAAATAATAAGGGATTGAACTGTGAACTATTTTCCAGCCAATTCCATCATGGATTGTACTATTCATTTGGCAAAATTAGGAAGAAAAAAGTGCTCAATTATGGATTGGTTGGCCTAAAAAGTGTTGGATATAGTTTTCAAATTATTGAACATTTGGAACCTCAACCACCTCCACTTGCACTTAGTGTTGTGTTGGAAACTTGGTGCAATGCACTTGAAGTTGTAGATAGTTGCCATTGATATTTGATAAACCAATAGTACTATTTGTTGAATTGAAAATGTTTTAATGTTTATTTTAAAAAAGAAACGCTTATATAAGTATAGTCATTTTCAGCGTTATTATCATTATTGTTGGGGAAATTCAATATAACATCAATTAGATCAGTTTTGTTGGTGCAGTATTTGGCAGGATGATTTATGTGAAGGTTTTGAAGGGAAAAGGATTGGTACAAAGGTGGTTTCCCCAAGTCACTTGAGGTTGAAGCTCAAGTAGATGGGCACAGAGTTGAACCTATGATTAAATAAAGAGTGTTAAGACTTGTTGAGGTGGCCCCAACTAAAACTCTTTGATGTATAATTTAGAATAATTATTATGGAGATAATTAGGTCACAAAGTAAATGGGAGAATAAAATAAGGAGCACATGTTGGATCATATGGTTAACGTGGATCTTTTGATTCCAAGTGGCGGACAACCAGGTGGTTTACCATCACTCAAGATAGTACAATGGTATCCTTTTCTATTGAGAAAAGACTGCTTAAGTGCATTCAATGTGGAGGAAATAGACCAACAGTTATAATTATTATGGAGGAGAAAGTTTGTTGGAAAGTTTGGAGAGCATTTAATACAACCGCACTTGCTAAGTGGGTGGGTGAGGGTAGATTGTAAAGTTATAAGTTGATTTGAAGGTGATCGATTTCTTCGGCAATAAATTTACTTAGTCATTTAAACTAATTATGGATAGTTGGTCGACATAAAGGCAGTCTATAACTATGGTTTAAATGGATCACCACGCCCCATATAAATTTCTTAAAATTCGATTATCTTACCATATCAAGTTTGAGTCGGTTTTATATGCTTTTGTTTATTTCACACAAATATACACCATACTTTATGAGAGAAATAAACTAAAGTATTATTTCTCCATGTATTAGATAGACTTTCTCATTGCTATTTTCCTTTTTCTCTTTTCTTAAATCATATCCCAAAATTGATTTAGCGCTTTTGAATGTGTTAACTCAAGCAATGTCAAGTTTCTTCCATGTTGGCTTTACAGCATAATAATTTTTTGAAAAGGAACACTTTTATCTATGATTCGATTGAACCTATTGGATAAGAGTTTATATCTGAGTCAATGAAAGCGAAAAAGAGTCCTGAACGTTCCTCTCCATCAAATATAATGAATGGAGCAGATAGCCAGATGGATGGTTTTGATTTTACGAATGTGGGGAACGATCAGATCCACCATAACATTTTTAACACCTGAGGCCCAGCCCATCCTGCCTTTTCCAGATTCAAAATGAAGGCCCGATGGATTTAAAATACTCAATTTACCTTGCAACTTTAAAAATATTCAAGACATAATATTTTTTGAAATAAATTGTAATTATAACTTTTAAATCTAAAGAACTTATTATTTGCAAATTTTAAATTTTTAAATTACAATTCACATTTACTTTCATTTTTATATGTATTAAAAGTGAAACATATTTATTAACTTTAGATTCTTAGTTTATTTTTCGCAAGCAATATATTTATATTTATATCCCGTAAATGCATTACATGTTAATGTCTTTCCATAATTTACAAAGAAAATAATTAGTTTGCACTTTGAGTTGACTTATAAACAACATTAATTGACTTGTAATTTTGGGAAGAGGTAAGTATTTATTAGCTATATTTAAATTGAATGCCATGCATTTTGATCATAAAACGGTTATAGGATAGTTGGCCAAAATTTAAATAGGCAACTGAAAAATTAAACACGCGAATGAAAGAAAGGAACGTCGCCACCACATAAAGTGGCTCTGGGCCTCTATACAACTACAAGATGGCGACTTGCACTTGTATGCTTCTATCTCTCAATCTTTCAAAATGGGAATGTACATTCCTTCACATGTAATGCTTCCAAACCCGTTTGGTCTTATTCTCATTTTCAATTTTCATTTTCAAAATTTGAAAAATTAAGTTAATAAAAATGAGTTTGTATTTGAATAGATTGTTTGAAAAGTAATGATTATATTAGCTTTAATAGATTGTAGGTGGAGAGAGATATAAATAATAAAATAAAGAGAAAAGACATATACAGGTTATTAAAAGAAGATATATAAATTATTGAAAAATGTGTTTTTAGAATGAAAATGAAAATGTATAAAAAATATAAAAATGGAGTATACAAATAAAACCAAGCAGGCCCTTATCTTAAACTGTCTGTATACAAAACTATTTTGACATGAGAAAATGATTTGTAGTGAGATATTTTAAATAAATTTTTATGTGCTTGCATTTTCAATATCTATAATATGACATATGATTGGTAAGAGATCACTGTAATATGTACTTCTACTTTCTCAAGTCCTATAAATATCCCCATTCTCCATTTACCATTTACTTAATAGGTTTGATATTAAGATCCATCAACTTTAGAATTGTAAGAACTTCAAAAGTGAAAGAATGTCTCTAGGCCACCAAATAACACAGGGATTATAGTAATTCACTTTGAAAGGATTTGGTGATAAAATGTTTGACTATTTAGATTTAGAGTGTGATCTTGAAAGCCACTTAATGTGATTCAACTTTAGAGGGTCGCTTTGCAAAATGTGAAAATTCGCACAATTGTTTATGTGCGACTAAAGCATTCATTTCATTAACCTACATCACTAGATGATTAACTCACACGTCTATCGAGTACAGCAATATCAATATCCCAAAACCCACCACGTCTACATATGCTCAATCTGAAAGCAATTCATCTCTCTCTCTCTCTCTCTCTCTCTCTCTCTCTCTCTCTCTCTCTCTCTCTCTCTCTCTCTCTCTCTCGCACCAACATCATTTTGACTTCTAATTACGAGAACTTTTATTGGACCAATTCCTACATCTCTAGCTTTTTCTTGTGATTTCAAACTATACTCAACGGCTAATTTGATTGAAATGATAAGGTAGGATATAACATTTTCACAACACCTTATCATTTATTTTATAGGAATGATAATAAATATTCAAACCCGTATGAATATCAAAAGCGTGTATTTATATGTGCAATTGCCATTATAATTTAACATGCCACCCCCTATAAATTTATTTATTATATCAATCAAACTATACCACAATAATTAAAAAAAAATCATACAAATTATTATATAATAAATAATCATGAGACAACTTAAAAATCCAACCAAACTAACCCTAGAGGTTTTAGCCTACTCTCACATATCATGCCAACCCAAGAGGTTTTAGCCTACTCTCACATATCATGCCAACCCAATCATATAGACCTTATCCCCTTCAAAGGATGCATCACCAGGTCACATCAACCCCTATGCTGATCAAAGAAATTATTTTGAACGAAATCACAACATCAAAGCTTGCACAACACAATTACTAATATTACTACGGGCAGACCATGAACTAAGCAACATAAACACAAACCGAAAACAAAATGTGCAACACATACGAAACTTAAAATCTAGATATAATGAAAGAGACAACCTTGAATGACTGGTGTTTCCAGTTTCTTGTTCAGAAAAATGAACGCTATCCATCCTCACTCGAATATCTTTATCATCTCGGCAGAATTGTGTTTTTTGGGTAAAAATCTTGAATGTACCCCGTCCACATCCAATGTCATTGATACTGAGGGGAGAAGGATGATTCCCTCTCTAATATAATCTTGCGGCCGTCAGGGAATTGACACACCCAAGCATCGTAAAATGACGCTTATTCTTCATTACTTAGACACTATCGGTTGTTGATGAGGGGTAAAGAAACCCAGTCATATCTTGTGTAAACACACATACATCAAAATTCTCATTTCCTTGCAAGAAGATATTCAATGTTTTGTGAAGATAAGCATCCAAAAGCAGAAGGCTTCTTCATTTATGATTGGCTAGTCGCTGAGACAGAAATCTTCATCTGATTCAACAAAACCATTCGTGTACATATAATGGTGCACTCACTATGTCGTAATTCAACTGAGATGCTAGAGCTCATAGGAGTGCAGGCAAACCAGCCAACTAATTCAGTTTGGAAATTTGGTTCACCAATTCCAAAACAATTTTTTTCATAGAGAAACTGCATTTTACGGTTATTACCCATAAAAAGATTTGCAGATTTTGCAAGATGATGTCAACAACACTACAGCCCGTTTCAGTGGGAGATCTGAACTCTACACAAAGGGCTCATATAGCTTAAGCAAAAATAGAATCTAAGCAACACCTTCGCTTCATCTATCAGGGCAGCGTTCACTTTCAGCAGTAATCATCACAGCAAACTCAGAACTTACATTGAGGCCCCCAGCTATTAACATAAAAAACTTAAATACCAGACGTCACTAACAAGCCGGAATGCATTGTAACCAGGAAAGGTTCTGAACAGCAACAAAAGGTTCACTTTCTAAGTTCTTTCCCTTTATCCTTGGAGAGCTGAAGGCAGCTGCCCCAAGAACAAGATAATAACATCGAACATGAAATTAACTCCACACACTCATATAACATAAATGAAGGACCTTTCAATTGCATTTTTATATAGCAGAGCGACATATACATATATATATATATATATATATATGAATATTAGTATTAACACGGCACCAACCCGTTAAATATGTAAACTTTATGCATATTTTGTTATAGATTCATTGAAGCGCAAATCAGAGCAATACTTTCATTCTCTACTTAATAGAAATAACTATAATATTTACTGAAGAAACATTATCCTGGACATTATTGACAATAAAAGCATCTGTACCCCACTGTACAGAAACCAGCAGTTCAAGTTGAAGTCAAATACTTGCAGCCAGCTTTTATCTAGAGAAGCTCCCAATCGGATTCAAAAGAATCATGAGCTGGTAATTTTCGTTTTTCAGAATCCATTGTGAGAGCTGGAACAACCACCCCTGCATTGTTATTTCCACCTAAATCTTTATAGTGGGAAACAAATTGATCTTGCTTCCTTGTTGGCCTCAACTTTGACGAAAGAGCTTCACGGATCTTTTTCTGAGAGAATCACTTGGTCAAAACATGCATGCACTGAAGAGACTAAGAAATAGAGAGTGAGAGAGAACCTTATATGACTTATGTGCCCCTTGAGACACAAAATGAAGCTTATCCGCGTCCACCAATATACAGGCTTCCTCCATATTTGACTTTTCAATGGGCTCAAAGATTTTGACTCCTGGCTCATTAACTTCCTCATTCTCAATTACCTCCATGTCAAAGTTATCTAAACATCAAAGAAAATAGATATCAGAAACATTAATTAAGAAAAGAACCTCAAAGATAACCAGGCTGACAGGGTGTTAGTTGAGCTTGAGATGTGAGCATGAACAAACACGTGGTTATGCATGCATCCATGAACTTGTATGTGTCTGTGTGAATGATATAGGGATTATGTGCCTTTTTGCACTGGAGGTACTTGACATCACAGCAAAACTATCTACATATGGAATAAAGAAATAGGATACAACAAGCCTAATCTTCTCCACGTCTATATTTGGGTAAACTAACATATGTGTTCTAACTTGAGAGGTAATTATCATTCTACCATTAAAGGAAATGGCTGCTTCCAAAGAATGGGAAAATTTAATAAATATTAATATCTAAACTAGACAAATCTATTCGTTCCCGATTGCCCACCCAGAATTTGCTCTCACCTCTAAAAAGAAAAAGTCAACCAGAAAAGTTTTCATTTTTCTCAAACAAAAGAATGTGGAGACTGTGAATACTATCCATCTCTAAAATAGCCAGAGTTGCTCACCTTCATAAGACACAATAACATCCTTGCCTGCTGACTCAACATCGGATATACCACTGCTAATATTTGATTTTTTTGGGGAAAATGACCCATCCTTCCTGAATTTATCTGTCAGGAGAAACAGAAAAAGGTGATCTCAAATGCTTTTTGGTTTTTCTAACAAGAGCCCAAAGAGGTAGGAATTATAGACCTTCATCAGACATCACGACATCGTTGCCCCCAGACTCAACCTCACATGCATTACTTCTAAAACTTGAGCCTGACAGAGAAAGTGAAATGTCTTTCATGGATGTACCGGTCCAACAACAAAAAGTCATACAAAGAAGTTGGAGGTAAAAGAGAAATTAAATTGAAGCCGCTAAACATACCAATAGGTTCAGTACGACAGGACGAGGTGCACTCCGAATCATCTTTATTTTGCACCAGAGATTCAGCTGATGTAATTTTGTCAGAATCAGGAGGGGTACATTCAGAATTGTCCTTCTCTTGCCTCACAGATTCAGCAAGTAAAATTTTGTCAGACGTAAGAGACTCAACTGAAGCAACAGAATTGGGTGTATTTATATTTACTGCTTCTCCAGGATCACATCTTATGGAGAAATTTGAGGATGTGGTTACATTCATGTTGTCAGAAGCCACCATGCCACCACTTCTCATGTCACAAACAAGCATGGTGCTCCTATCTTCTGATAAAGAAGTCATAGGATGAGACATTTTTGGAGGATGATTGTTCTGAGAAATTCTTTTGATGCCAATAGGACGTTTGTATACTCCCACTTTCTTCCTTTTTGCAGAACACACCTCAGAGCGTGTATTTTCAACCAAAACTCTAGGAGATAATGGAGAAAGATGGTTTGCATCATTACGGACACTTAAGGGTGATTCTTCTGCAGAGAGATCGGAAATAGCTTCATTGTCAGTTTCTTTCTTCTTAAGCTCTCCATGGCTGGTTAATATGCTTGGTTTTGGCTTCTTATTGACATCAGTATGAGCATATGGGTTCAGTGGCAAGTCCCCTGCAGCTACTTTAACTGGATCAACACAAGATGGAGGAAGCAAATCTTGCATTACTTCTGAATAGAACTTCTTTACACTTACACCAACTTTCTGCACCTGATTTTCCACATATTTGACGGTATCCTGTAGAAGAATGAAGAAAAACGTCTGTGTTAAGGACTTATTTTGTCAAACACTTGACAACATTATTTGCTGAGAATGAGGCAAAATAAAAACTAAAAACTGAGATGTAATTCCCGATCTAAATTAGTTCAGTTGTATAAAAAGTCATTCATCCACTTCAAAAATTCTCAGTTTCATCACAGAAGAAAAGTTCATTGCATCTTACGAGAAAATAATTGAGATGATAATCAAACAAAAAAAAAAGGCTTGATCATATAGTGTATGATCATATGTACTTCTTCCCTTCTTCTTGTGATGTTTCTATTCTCTTTCCTAAAGCAGTCATTCACTTTGTGACAAAATCCTCAATTAAAGTGCAGCGCTTGAGTCAGAGAAAATTGGCAGCTGGTTAAGGTAGATCATAGATGTACCAGAAGAAGGTCACATCAGATATGTCAAACTGTCATTGGGGGTATATATTTAAACTAATAAATTAGCTTCGATGAAATTCTTTTTACAATCCACCAAAATAGATGGTTCTACGTATTAGTACCAGTTTGAACTGCTGACTGTTATCTGATCTCAAGTGCAATTATGTGAGAAAAACAGAAATTAGAAAATACATCCACGGGGAGAAGAAGTCCTATTAATTTAATGTTCACGTGCTTGGAGTATATACTAGGGCTGTTAACGAATCGAATCAAACCGAACCGAATATTTAAGGATTCGGATTCGATTCGACTTATTTTACTCGTGTTCGTATTCGTATTCAAATTCGACTCTAATCTTAAATTGGGCTCGAATTCATAACTATTAGATATATTTGGATTCGATTCGAATGTTCAATTCACTCAATTTTTTACTTGAATTTTGAATTATTTATTAATTTTTCACCTTTTATTATGGTCACAAAATAAATATACTTGATTTACCCAAAAAGCAGATATCAAATACATGTAATAGTTGACATAATATTCAATGGCTTCATTACTATAAATCATCAAAAATTTAAGTTTTGACAAAATAAAAATATTAATATATAATAATATAATATATATATATAATAAAATATATTCGAATATTTTATCGAATATCGAAGTCCAATATTATTGGATTCAATTCGGATTCGATTGTATATCGAATATTATACTGGACTCAAATTCGGATTCAAATTTGTTAAATTTCAAATTCGAATCTGCTATTCGAATTTGAATATCAAATTGTTTGATAAAGGTTTGATTCATTAACAACCTTAGTATATACATGCCGTCAATTGGTAACACATATGCAAAATTTATTGCACTATTTTAGCAAATTTCATGAACATACCCATCTAATATGGAGAATAGAACAAAATTTAATGACTGTTAAACACATTATCACAACTCATGAAAGTCTACTTCAAATGCAAACACTACACCCTAGATAGACAGCACCACGGAGTAACCTTCCCAACTTGATCGAGTGATAGGGTCATCTCACATGCTTCCCCACAACACTGAAAGGCCCAGAAGCGGCAGCTACCCTACTTTAAAAGTTTGCCTTATTAGGTCATCCCACATCTGTACATCAATATCTAATGACTAGAAATAGCTCCTTCCATTGAATGTAGTTTTAAGCATTTCCTGCCAATCTTGCCAAAATTTCGTGGCAGAGTCAAGTTTTTACAGTCCCCAGAGGATAATCCAAGAATATATTCCTTAACAGTTGCACATACATGTATGTTTTACAAAATCTCCATGGGCCAGTTTAGGTTTTTCCACACAAATTACAGTACCTCATTAAGAGAAATAGTACAAAAGAGAGCAAGAAACTGATACATTAAGGCACATAAGTTGCAGGACAAAATTGGAAAAGGAGGCTTTACCTCATACATAACCTCTTCTACCTCCAAACACATTGCCTCAAACTTCTGATATATGTTTCCCGCCCAGGTTATACCTTTAAAATCCATAGCAGGATATATCTCCAATATCAAATGGTCTTTTCCTTCCAAGTCCCAAGATGAAACCAATACTTAACTGCAGGAATTCAAACAAATATTCATGTAACAAATTAGCTGTTTCACAGCATAATGGTATTTTCCATCAATCAACAACAGATAGCGATATTTATGCAAAATCAGATTCCAGCCAACTGTTGGAACAAACAAGTTGTCTATAAATCATTCATGACAAATCTAAAGTCGCCAGTTGGAAAATTCTACACAAATAATGTGAAAACATATCATTCCTAAATGCACATTGTCATTTCAGGCAATTTGCTAGTTTATTAGCTAGATGGAAGCTCTATAAAAACTTTGGCTGAAGCATCAGCTGTGTGGTCCTCTTCTGCTTCATGTCATTATATCAGTATTCTTTAGTGCAAAATGAACATTCCCTTACAATTAGTGCTAAAAAACCGGTTTTAAGTGGTGGGAAAAAGTCGTCAAAGTAAATCAGACTCATAACGTCAGGCTGGAGGAATAGTGGACAATTAGGTAGCTAGCTTTCACTACAGAAATATTCTGGAATTGAAATCAAATGTTCAACAGGATAATAAAATTTGATGAATAAGTGTAAAGGATGATAAGCTTCAGAAAATAGATTCTCAGGGTAAGTCTGAAAAATGAAAATATGTAACTCCTAAACAAATGCAGCAACAAAATTATACAATATCAAGAAAAGAATGCCATATTGTAACTTCAATAAGTATGCCCAATCAAGGAAATTTTCCGTTACTAGAAGCATAAAATCATTTGTAGGATGGCTCAAAGATTTCAAAGAAGAAAACGAAGTAGAAAGCAACCAACCTGATAAATTCTGACATGAAGCGTCAAAAATATACCAGAGATGAATAAAATTATCTACTAAATATCTAGCCAGTCAGAAGCCACTGCTGTTGATATTATACATATGATCACAAAAGTACAGCAAAAATATAAATATTGTATCCTTGTCTTCCCAAGTAAGATAGAGCAAACAACAGATAAATCAGAATCAAAGATCATTTCCCCTTTTCCTTTATCATAGAAACGCCAAGAGTTGTAAGAAACCAAAATGGGCAACGGCTTTCCTTAGTTCGGGTTTGCCAACCTGAAGTCATGAACAACATAGAAATACCCTTCCAAGAAGAAAGCTCATAGCACATAGCTTAGGAGTATAAACTCAGAAATTCCTATACACGGTGACGAAACAAATACTTTCCCATGAAACTGGACACCAAAAAGGCAACTTTCTAGGAACTGTTTTCATGTATTTGGAATAGATTCTTTGACAATTCTGCTAATATTACACCTGGAATCATACTTCAGAGACGTTGAAAGCTATTAAGAGTTTCTCCACGCATAAATTAAGGATTTTCATTCCACCTTTATAAAACCAAATTCCCTAAGAAGCATTCTGAACCCATCAAGTCAATATCAATCATCAATCACAAAACACGACTATTTCTAAAATTTCACCCCTATATCCATACTTTTCAAGCAGAATAAATTATCCCACTTCCCAAGCCCCCCACCCCACAACCAACCCCAATCCCACCCGCCCACCCAAAAAAAAAAAAGAGCAGCAGAAAGGAAAACTCACGGATAGAGACACACAGTGAGTTACTCTGTCCAAAAATTATATAAGCATCGGCTTCATCAGAGAGAAACAGAAATATACAATCACACAGGCGATCAACAGCAGAAAAGCTACGTAGAAGCTCTTGAAAAAGTGATAAATATCTACAAGGGATTACAGAAAAAGAGTGGGGAAAAAAATAATAATTAGTAAAAGGTGGACTCGAGGTACTTACAAACGGAGAAGAGAAACGAAGAGAAATGACCCGCAAGCGGATATCATAAGAATTATATTCAAGAAGCAAGGCTTCGTTTGGATTTAAACTTCTAATTCATTCTCCAACTCCTAAAATTTAAATAAATAAATATTACAAATTCTTCGATCTTATTCCTAAAATATAAAATTTATTCTCAAAAAATATTTTTACTATTCATATTCCAAAACTATTTGCCAAAGTTTCAATTATTGTCACATCATTATAAATATATATATATATATATATACTACCACTCATCCAATTTATATTATATATAAATAATTTTAAAATATTCATTCTCTATAATAACACAATAAAAAATTTATTGATGTGACATTTTATTTCCTTTCAAAATACAAATAAATAAATAATTTTTTTTAATTCATTCTCTACCTACCATTTAAAATATAAACAAACAATCATCACATTCTTTAATTCTACTTTTCAAAAATTATGTTGAGGAATTATCCCAATTCACAACCAAACAAACCCCAAGCACATATATAGGGAAAAAAAAAAAGAAATGGAAAATAACAATAATAAATAGAGAGAATAGTTGAGTGGAAGATTGAGAAACGTAGTCCATGTGTAATTTTCTGAGACATGGGTTCTTGACACGTCTGCAAGAATATACCTTGACTGAAATAAAAAATTAGGTCTAATTAAAAAAATTAAGAAAAGAGTTAGTGATAATATGAAAATTATTATTAAATATATATATTTCATGAAAAACTTATTTTGAGATAATAATGATTTTCGCAAATATAATAGCAACAAAAGTTATGTTTAAATTATTATTATTATTATTGATAATTAATGATACATTTATAATGAGAAATTAATTATTACTTCAAAGATTTCATCCTATTTAATAATATTGTGACAAAATAAATATTATTATAATTCAATAATAAAAATATGTAATGATTTTATATTGCTACTTAATCTTTTGTTGCTATCATTGTTGTTGTTATTACGTAGTGAATATTGATTGTAATTGTTTGATAATAATTTATATTTGGATGTTATTTTATTTTATTTTATTTTGTATTTCTTTAGAAAAGAAAAGCAAGAAAGTTTATTTTTCTTTAAAAAGAAAATAAGGGTTGAGACTTTTGGCGCACTCTAAATCTTGAGAAATTTCCAGCCTTGTCAAGAAAGTGAATTGTGAAAAATAATTTTAATGTTATTTTCACACCAAGTACATATAAAAATGTATAAGGTTTTACCTTCAAAAACATTTCGAAGTTGAGCTTTGGCCATATCCTAATACGACATGTGTTCTGGGGTTTGTTCACAAAATTAAGGGCTTATTTCTTTTATTTTTATGACTAATTTCATGTAATCGAGTTTTATTTAGTTTATAGTGATGAAGAACAAATTAAATGTAGGGGAGTATTATTGAGACACTTCCAGAGAGATGTTTGAATGGTAAGACCACATTACATATATATTCCTACATTTGTATTTGGATAATATTAATTGCATGATTGGGCAATTATCCTAAGATATGAATAAGCTGAAGTGATATGTGTAATATCATCATAATAAACACACACACACACACACACACACACACACACACACACACATATATATTAGTGAGCTAAAATGAGAAAAGGATTGAAAGTGTGCCTTAAATTTTGAAAAGAACAAATAAAAGAAAAGACTAGTTTGGTTGTGTTTTTACTTCCAATTTTAATTTTTAATATTTTTAAAATTTAAAAAGTTAGTTTAGAGTAAATGAATTGAAAATGAATTTGTATTTGAATAATTTTTTGAGAAAATAATGATTATGTAGAGTTTAGGTAATTGTAAGTGAAGAGAGATAATAATAATGAAGAAGAAAAAAAAGATATATAAGTTAACGGGGAAAAAATGTAGATTATTGAAAAATATCTTTCAAGATAAAAATAAATTAAAATATTAATATAAATATGAAAATTTATTTTTAAATAGTAAAAACAGCTAAAAATAAAAATATGACATAACCAAACTGACCATTAATAGCACTTTTGTAATGGCTGTATTGTACTTGTACAATAGTGAAGTCAAAATGTAAAGGCCAAAAGGATTCCCATTATCCCGTGCCACCGTTCTTGGCGTGCCTGCATATTTATATTGTCGCACGCTCTTGGTCCTCAATGCTAGACCCTCAATTGGATACTCATAGATGGGTAACGATGGATAATGATGAATTGAGTAAATTTACTTATTAATAAATTTATTTATTTTTTTATTAAATATAAAATAATATAATCTTTACTTGTGGGAATGAAAAATAGATAATCTATGGATATACGTAATAAATTTTTATTTTTTTAATATTTAAAAAAAATTAAGATTCACCTTACATGATGTTATTGAAATATTAATTAAATAAAATCAAACAAAAAAGACTATAAATTATTAGATTGAACAAGTACTTAAAGCATGTTAATAACGTTGCAGTTTAAAATTATAGTTTAAGTTTTCAAAATCCACCAAATTTAAGATGCATTACATTTAAAAGTTCAAATTTAAATTTTATTATATATCAATAATTTTTTGAATTAAAAGTTTAAATATCACTCAAATATTATTGTACTTATAAAAAAAAATAATGCATCCATGAAAATATGTACGACAAGTTATTCATCACTTGACTACATATGTGGCTATTATTGGGAAGAATTTTTGGCTATATAATATTATGTATCTAGGGCATTGTTTTAAGGTATGAGTTAAATTTAGTTTATGGTAATCTTTTTATTTATGAAATTTAACAAATTTAAAATTTAGATTAAAAATTCAAACAAAGAAATGTATGTATGAGAAACCCACGGACACCCGTAGACTAGGCCAAAAAATGACGGATAATTTGGATATGAATAAATTTATCCATATCCAATTGAAGATATAAGATCCATTACTCGTATTTACCCCTATGTACCCAAGAATATGGATAAAATTTTGGCAGAACCACTCGATGACAGTGCCGTGTAGTGTCAATTAAATTTGTTTCAATAAAAATATTGAACACAAAAAAGATGCATTACATGTGAAGGCCCACACGACATATTTTATATATTATATAATGCTTCTCTTCATATTAAAACTAAACAGTGAAATACTTTTATAATTAAAGAAAATGAACGGGCATGCTTCAAAAGCATTTAACCGAAAGGCTTAAAAACCATGCGCGGGCTAAAGAAGTGAAAATAAAACAAATATCAATCTCCCGCAAACAGGCAAATTAGTTAAATTATTGATTCACTTACACTAATACGAACAACTTTACATGTTAATCAATAATATCCCATAAACGAAAATTTGCTGTTTCATGGGCTATTTCAAATTTTTTGAGGCTAAGTTGTTAATCAATGCTATAACCACTACTAACTTAGCTCATCCGGCTGCTTGAAAATCTCCAAAATCATCGTCCGGTATATCTTGCAATTCTTTGTTCATGTGAGATTCTGGTTCTTTTGATTGATGCTTTTCCGACTCAGATGACTTCATCTCAGAAGATGGGCCTACACCAATTCCCGGGGGTGAATTCACAGGTGATAGCGGTGCAGGTGGAGGAGGAGGCAGTCTTATGCTGACTAATGTTTCTTTGTTTTTAGTCTTATCCTCCAGTGAAAGAGTACTCAAGCCCTGCTCAAAAAATTTGGGTTTGATGTTGCCACCACTTTTCTGTTCAACACCAAAAAAGAGGAATGGTATAAGATGATGTAACTATGGTAAACCTATTAAATGGGAGAAGCAATATTTACATTTTTTAGCTGAAGGACTAAGGTCTCCCCATCTTTCAAACTATAATCAACTGAAGAAGTTTGCTGGTATTGCTGCTCCATCTCTTCTGCAGTTTTCTTCTTATTCAGGTACCTTTGGAGTTGAAATTGAACAAATAGAACGGAGTCTCAGCAAGAGAGTCATTTAAATCAGCCAATCAGACCAGGAGATCAACCGAAAAACACATCCCATTACTACCCACAAACTTACCCCAATCCACAGATGTAACTTGTAAACCCAGCATATTAGACTCCATAAAACACAAAAGGGGAAATAAAACCATAAGTGAAAAGGAACACAAGTAGCATGAATAAGGACTGGAAAGTACTTCATATGGTCATGAAGTGCAGCTTGGAAGTCATATGCTTCAGGTCTTTCTCGAAATCCTATACCAATGAAAGCATGGCGAAGGCGCCCATCTGCATGAGTTCAAATTAGTATCCGTATCATTTGCATTTGCATGGGAAGGTATGAGACCTATGGGAAGGCAATGTATGCATAGGATGTATATAATAGTTGCACCCTAAGAAAGAAGAGAGGGACCTCACTTGCATCAATGGTTGCACTCAGGTGAGGTGACAGATCCCAGACTAAAAAAATGCTAACTGATAACAATCCTCAAATCCCTTTATCACACTCATACAATTACACAAGTCAGTACGACATTTGTTTTTTAAAGTGTGCAAACATAAAAACCATTTATTAGATTCATTTATGAAAAGTTGGGACAGTGTGAACCCTGGATACCAATGGAAATGTCACTAAAGGTATCAATGGTAAAAAGGTAAAATGCAAACATTATAAGAGAAAGGAAAGGAGTAACGAGTGCCATCAAGATTGTTTCTTATATGAAACAATTGATGGGGATTAGTAACATTTGATACGTTCTTGAGTAAATTGACAAGAAACCTTAAGTTAATTGGGAAAATAAGCCATCAACATTCCAACTCACTTTGTCAAATTCCGCAAGCACCGGGTAGATTGGAGTAATGGAAATAGAGTTTCAGGCAGACTGCTCTCTAGTTTGAGTTTGAAAAGTGCAAGGTATTTTCAGAAGAAGAATAAGAAGAAGCTATTGAAACGGCATAGCAAAGAATGCGATTGCATCAACTGGAATCATGCAACAATAAACATATTTGAGTTCAACGAGACATGAAAGTGGTCAGCCGAATAAATCAAAAGAAGTGCATTTAATCATTTAGTCCAACCTTGAGATAAGCAGAACATGTCTAGCCTCATCCATATAAGTTCAACACTAGGGCTTAGAATTGCTATAGAAGTAAGACATGACGTTACCAATTTGATAGGGTGCCCGACAAATTCGTCAAATTTGAATATCTGATTTATAGTAAAGTAAATACTTCCAAGAACTAAAAGTTCAAAAGCTACATGTACTGAAATAACAGTCACAGAAATTCAGAAAATAGAACCATACAGGGCCACTTGCTGCCAAATTAGTGGCCACTGCAAATGCATGAGAGTATTAATGATATGGTAAGAAACATTATATGATGAACATATTGAATCGATAAATTTTTTCGACCTAAAGAGATGTCATATTGTATTAGGTGAATAAAACTTTCCAAATAATTCAAAGATCAAAATCCAACGCTCTAATATATAATGCACATAAATATCTAGTCATGTGTAACAATGAATGTCACCCAATATAATATCTATTATTTTATCCAAAGCACATAATGACAGGGTAATAACCAATACAAAGGAGGTGCACATCATCAATACGGAATTAAATATACATGATGTTGCTTTAACCTTCCGAAATGTACTAAATACTTGGTGATTTAGCCCACAGTTGTAGCCAATAGATTCCCGGATATTAATCAGATGTGGCACATGCAAACAAAATAACTTCTAGAAAGGAGATCTAATATCTAATATTTCTGCCTCTAACTTGGCAGCAGATCCAATTGTCACTGACCAAAGTTCTCATGCTGAGATGAGCGTTACCAAGAGTATATTACAAAATAGGCTCCAGTACGATTATATGAACATCAACTGATGTCATTGTAATTTTTCGACAAACTGATCAAATGAAGAATAACAGAACTTGGAAGATAAACAAATAATTTTAGAAGGGGAAGGAAACATCTTAAAGTACCAATATTTTCTTCAATCCGAAGAACGAAATATCTGCAAAGGCACAAATACAAGTCTCAGAAATGGAACTTTTAACATTTTAAGCACATTAAATTTCATTTTCAAGCAGGTAAAATCAATTTGTTCCCATTGCCTGCTACTATCAATCACAGGTTCCACTGGATGTGGCTCCCCGTCTCTCAAAAATGCCCGAGCATAGAGTTCACCTATTTTATGTAGATAATAGTGATCAATGATGAACATGAAAAAGAATTAGCAACACTAATATCAACTTTAGGAAGTCAAGAAAACCCACCAGTTGTCTTATCCTCCAATCGGATAATGCATTCTTCTCCTTTACTGATAATTTTCAGAGTGCCTTCCCATGCCCATTTGTTCACATTCCATTCGTCAGCCCTACAAGAAAGAAAGAATTTCTTTTCAAAATTCTTACATCTTGAACCCATAAAAGGAGTCCCGCGGCCAATATATTGTTATTTTGTAATCAAAAGTTGTCTTATCAAGAGTAGTTAAATGATGCAGTAGAAGTAAATTCATTGACCAATACATTCCGTTATACCAATTTAAAATTGAATATTGATTTTAAGATGTAGGCAGTATCTTATACTCAATCTCCTTCTATATAATAAATTTATTAACACCACAAAGTTCGTAGTAGAGCTTTCTATGTTACAGTGCCCAAGAGCAAGACAATATACTCTTCAAGATTTGGCAATTTGACCAAGAAGCAAATTAACATGCAAAGAAATAAGATTAGGCAACAGCCCTTCACCAAGTGATTTAGGAGAGAAAAACCTGTAAGAAGCTGCACTTTTCCGTGGAGGTATCTGCAAGATTCATGTAATGATCAGGTTTACATCAAAGTAACTTCAGAAGAAATACACCAAAGCTAAAAGCAAAAATGTCAAACTACGATTGACTTCAGCTGTAGGCTATACATATGGAGCAGGTTATCCAGTTATTAGCTTTAGGACGCAGCATACTTCATGCTACCAGTAGTTAGAGCTTTCAATTACAACCACTTTATTAGGCAAGGTGAGATAAGATGTACGAGTAAACAAAAACAGGTACAACGCCATAGGACAAGTACAAAATCCCTATATACAACCTTGGGAGTAAGTGTCTAAAAAATCTAGAAATTCCAGCTTGTCAAAGATAAATTCTTTAAACTTATTTAGAGCAGATTTACCATATTTTTAACTTGAATCACAATTGAAGAAAAGTGAGGCCCACATAGCATAATTATTTTCTTTGATCTAAAACCAGAGATATTTGAATCTTGTATGAGACTAAATAATAAAACATATTTTTCATGTCTACAGATATTTTTAAAGGTACTCATTGTTTCATTTTTTTTATTTTTTATTTTTTGGGTATAATATGGTCTATCAGATTTTAAGAGCATTGGTTGAATATACACTGATTTCTTTTTGAATCTTAAACCTATTAATATGGATAAAGAGTTCCAAATGTCTCTGCTGATAATTTGACTTAATAAGAAGTTTGAATTTCAAATCCATACACTCATCTGAAATGAAAACACTTTATGTAGTCCAAAACCAGTATAACTATGCGTGACATCCTAGTG